>JAFIRS010000292.1:600000-872531 GCA_018342105.1 Gonioctena quinquepunctata
ACGAACATCTAAGGAGTTTTGAATCACTAATTGCCAGCTTCACATTTAAATAGATTTTCCTAGATGGACATAATAATAATGACCATGGAAATGAAGATTCAAAACTATTATTGAATATTTTACATTCACTCTATTTGAAGAATTGCAGAAGATTGTGAAAGTCTAAGATTCATCCTTTACAGACACCAAGCGAAAAATGCTTATTTCAGAATAGTCTCAATACATGCATTGTTGTTTTATATCTCAGTCTTAGTCATAGTTTCTGTCTGAGTTATTGAAACATGAACTTTGTGATTTAGTTAGAAGACTCAACTGCCCAGGTTTAGGACTATTTGCCTATCCTGAAAACATAACCTTCGAGTTTTGTCTATCAATTCATAACAGTCATAAAAACGAAAAAACAAGTTTTTTTTTTAACCAAGTCAGTTCTTTGATTTGTTTGAAAATATGAACAGGATGTTCATGAGATCAGATGTGGAATCATCTGCGACTGAGAGATAAACTTTAGTCACTAATTTCCATCGTTAAAGATAACCACTTGTGGGGTATTCATGTCGAAAAAAGAAACATTCTCAATTGAAGATTGAATAGAAATATTTTTCTGTGAATTTAAAAATCCACGATGAAAATGAAAAGTTATTGTTTGGTATAGTTCAATGTCTGGCGTGGCTTTAGCCGAGGAAGTAGTTAGTTTCTGTTAGATATTCACAAACAATACTTCATTTTTATCGTGGATTTTTCAATTCACAGAAACATATTTCTATTGAATATTCAATTGAGAATGTTTTCCTTTCCAACATGAATACCCCAGAAGAGGTTATCTTGGACGATGGAAGATAGTGACTTAAGTTTATCTTTCAGTCGCAGATGATTCCACATCTGATTTTATGAACATCCTGTTCATGTTGAAAAGGGAAACATTCTCAATTGAATATTGATAGAAAGGTTTTTCTGTGAATTGATGATTCCACATCTGATTTTATGAACATCCTGTTCATATTTTCAACAAATCAATCCTGTTCATATTTTCAAACAAATCAACTTATACATTGTAACAGTTATTAAACACAAAAAAATAGGAAAACTCCATTAATTCTCATCTTTTAATAAGGAAATTGGATGGAATTTCATAATTTATTGAGAATAATACACGTTTAGATTGTTTCCATGAATTACAGATGAACGAGTCTAGTACTTCACTGTTGTCAACATTCGCAACAACAGCAGCTCCTATATTACCAAAACTCACAGAACGATTCTTCTCTTGGTACGATTATGGAATCTTCAGTACCATGTTGGCCTTAAGTGGTGCAATGGGTATTTACTTCGGTTGTTGTGGGAAGAAGCAAACTACTACGGATGATTATCTTTATGGTGGAAAGCAGATGAAAGTTTTTCCTATAGTGGTATCGTTGATAGCAAGGTAATAAAACTGAGTTCTCATCTTGAATCTGAGAATACTATGTCAATTGTAAAAATACCCACGTTGCTAAAAAACGTGTCAGCATACCTAAGTGTGGCAGTGCTTTATAGCTACGTTATAACTTAGTTTTTTTCTATCGAATTAACAATTGAGACATTTATTAATGACAAAAAGATATGATGATGCTTTACTTGATATATACTTTAATTCAATTAATCACGACCACCAACCATATTCAAGATCAACTTTATATCAACGAAAATATGCAATAGCTTTTAGTTTTTCACAATGAAAATTTGTTAAAAACTCAGTATTAATGATTTGTAATTTGAAAATTGGTATTTGAGGTGGTTGAGTGTTTTTATAAATGCAACCACTAGGGGAGGGTGAAAGTTTGTGTGAGGGTTCTATTAGTTTTGAAGTAAGGACCATAAAAATCGGTATTTGAGGTCTTTGTTACAAATAAAGAAATACATGTTTCAGAATTCTAAGAAATTCCGTCTTTAAAGTGGTGAATGAATTTGTAATAGTCGTCACAAAAAATACAATGTTCAACGCATAACAGTAAGGTGCGGGTAAGTAAGTATTTCGAAAGTAATTCGAATTGAGTAGATAGCAATTAAGCCAGAAAATAAATAATAGTTTGAAAAAACTGAAAAACACGCTTCTATAGAAAACCGGACTGAAAAAATAGAAAATAAGAAAAAAAATATTTCATAAAAAAAAAAGCGTGGGGTGCATGGTATCGCCTCGCCAACAATTACATGTCATCTGAGACATTTCTTACTTTACTGCCCTAGGTGTGTAATGTACTATATAATTATTGATACCATGCACCTCACGCTTTTTTTAAATAATTTTTCATTTTCATTTTCTATTTTTTTAGTCTAGTTTTCTATAAAAGAGTATTTTTTAGTTTTTTTAAACTATTATTTATTTTCAACTTTTTAGTTTAGTTTTCTATTAACGCGTGTTTTTAGTTTTTCAAACTATTATTATTATTATTAAATTTTTTTACTATTATTCTCCAATATTGAATAGAATCGGACCGTAATCACAAAACTCGCGGCCATTTTGGAGCCGCCAACTTGAATCCTTCGAATTTGACAAGATAATCATAATTTCCGACCCCAAAAACCCCCACATACCAATTTTGAATAGAATCAGACCATAATCACAAAACTCGGCCACCATTTTGAAGCCGCCATCTTGAATTTCTCAATTTTGAATCATAATCTCCGACCACGAAAACCCCTATACAATTTTGAAAAGGATCACAAAACTCGTTCGCCATATTGGAGCCGCCATTTTGTTTTTTTTTCACACAGAAATTTATTAATGCATTGTCACCGAAATTGTGTACACCTGCCAAATTTCAAATCATTCGGACGTCTGCAAGTGGGTCAAAATCGCGCCCAAAGGAGTCGGTTACAAACAAACAAACATACAAGTGAAGCTAATATAAATCGTGTATAAAAATAAAAATTGAAACTTTATAACAAAAAATTAAAACTGAACCTTTTTTGTCTTATTAACTGAGCTCCAAAACTGATGTAAGTAACTGATTTCGAGTCGGCGCCAAATAACGCTGCCATTATTTTACGCTTCACCTAATTCAATTACTAGTTTGTTTGGCGCCGACTCCAAATTAGTTACTTACATTAGTGTAGGAGCTTGTAGTCTAAGAGCCGGTGGGAGATCGACCTTCACCGATCTGATAACTCGATTGGACATATTTTTTATCAAATATAATTTATAAACAAATATGCCTATGATAACTTGCCCATCGAAAAGTGTTCATAGCTATTTTTAATTGAATTAATTTTAATCAATTTTCTTTCATCACCTTCACTCTTTTGATAACCGAATGAGTTCCATCTCAACTGATAGTTTTTAACACTCAGAATATGCCTAGGTAGGCTTGCCTACTTATTTCTGTTAACCAATCGAAATTGTTATCATAGGTAAGATAATTTAATTACAAAACCAATCGTATAGGCTTGCCTGCAAAAAATCGTACATAAAATATTATTGCCAAGCTATAAAGTCTCAGAATCTTAGCTATTTGATAGGTGCGAGATAGAAAGTAGAGCGTCCGAGGTCCGTGTGATAGAACAGGACACAACATAGCAGCTGCACGCTACCTGACCGTTGAATGTATCCGAGTGCGCATGCTCGTGTACATGTGAGTGACAGTGACAGTATTTATTTACACTCGACAGTAATTTTGAACTCTAATTCATTATAACTCTAATTTCGATCACAATTTTTTTATTTTTTCACACTATGTATACTAACAGCTATGAAATAATCAAAAATAAATAATTTAATATATTGATAAATAAAAAAAAACATTTTTTTTTTCATTTTAAAACTAAATTATAGAATTTAAAAATGATAAAAAAATTAATATTTATTATTTAAAATTAAATGAAGAATAGTTTATTTATTATTTAAAATCAAATAAATGCCGTAAAGCGGGGAAGAATAAGTAGTTTAGTATAATAAATAAAAAAAATTATCAATATAGAAAAATGAAATTTAATACATTTATGTTGTTGAAAGCGTTTATTACAAATCATATAAAAGAGTTCAAAATTACTGTCGAGTGTAGATAAATGCTGTCACTGTCACTCACATGTACACGAGCATGCGCACTCGGATACATTCAACGGTCAGGTAGCGTGCAGCTGCTATGTTGTGTCCTGTTCTATCACACGGACCTCGGACACTCTACTTTCTCTCTCGCACCTATCAAATAGCTAATATTCTAAGACTTTATAGCTTGGCAATAATATACGATTGGTTTTGTAATTAAATTATCTCACCCATGATATCAATTTCGATTGGTTATCAGATCGGTTTAGTTACCTATTTCGACTTACCTGTTCACATCTACTTGCCAGGTAGCCATGCACAGAAATAAGTGGGCAAGCCTACCTAGGCATATTCTGTGTGTTAAAAACTATCAGTTGAGGTGAAACTCATTCGGTTATCAAAAGAGTGAAAGTGATGAAAGAAAATTGATTAAAATTAATTCAATTAAAAATTGCTATGAACACTTTTCGATAGGCAAGTTATCATGGGCATATTTGTTTATGAATTATATTTGATAAAAAATATCTCATCGAGTTATCAGATCGGTGAAGGTCGACCTCCCACGGTCTCCTCTACTATTAGTTATTAAGACTAAGAAGGGTTATACTGTTTAGTGCTTGGATTTTATCATTCGTTCAACCTGGGCCTATTTCATTAAATAGGACAGTGTTCTGATAAATCAGCCCGCCATATTTGCGTGGGTAATTGCTCTAATGCCAGTAATATCCCTCGTCAGCGGGGATAAAATTATTATAGAATTTGTAAGAGATTTGTCTTACGTAGTCTTGAATTGACGGTACCCCCGCCAGCTCTCGCAGATCTGCTCAGATATCGATAAGATACATTTAGTTGATTGCGTTAGATGAAGGATAGAGATTCAGAGTTTGCCGCTGTCTCAGGGATTTTCCACTGCGAAACATTGATAACAGATAACGAATACGAGTAATCAAATCTTATTTAAGGAGATAATAGTTGTCCTATTCAAGGCAATTATATATTGTTGACTATAGTTTATAACAGTGAAATAGTTTATCCGTTCATACATACTATTAATTACCATTATGGTGTTTAGCATCATTGTGAGAGGTTTGGCATTCCACAGGGATGTATTTTGGGACATTTGCCAGTTACACTTCCAAGTGGATTGATTATTTCCTAATGACATAAAACAAGGAATTTAATATCACCAAAGTTGATGCCACTTGTTTTTGGTAGTGGTAGTGAAAAACTGAAGATTATCGTCATCAAATTCAACCAACTAGTCAACAAGTCAAATCAATCGAGTTCTTCGATCATTTACTATATGACATATATCTCCATTGCTTTCAAAATATTGAAAATTAAAAAGGGGAACATTCTGAATTGAATATTGAATAGAAATATTTTTCTGTGAATTGAAAATTCCGTTATAAAAATATAGATATTATTGTGAATATCTAACAGAAAACAACTACTTTCCCGGCTAAAGCCACGCTGGATATTGAACTACATCTGATTGATTTTTTGAAAGTACCCTTACTCGAAAGAACAATTTTTATCCTCTATTCCAGTCTCAATGAAGAACTGATATAGATGAATGAGATAAGGAAAACTTTCTCCAAGAAGGAGATCTCACCAGGAATCATTTGTAACATTGATGCAAGACTGGTATCGCATTCAGCAGGTCTTCAATACATTTTTGTCGACAAATCCATTTCACGCTTCCACGATCATCAGGAGGGCCGGAAGTATTGAGAAACACATATTCTAGAAGCAATCTCTCTATAGCTCAATAGAGCTATAAGTCCGGGAAACTGGGAATACTACAAAGCGGTTCTTTCTGAGAACAACAAGGAACTCAGAGAATCCAAAAGAGGGACATGAAGGCAAATGTGCGAGGGAATTACGGAATTAGCCCCAGCCCAACGCCTCCAGCAAGTTCTTCCTGAAGAACATACCAACGGCATCGGTCTAATCAAAAAGCCGATGGATATGCAGAAAACCAGAAGGAAAGCATTAGTGTTCTCATCCAGACAAACTTTCCTGGGTCCAAGGTTGTTGGAGACGAACTGCAAAGTACTTAGCTGGAAGGGGTTGTCACCAACCCCAACAGAACCAGCGGGAGCCTAGCGGGGAAAATCTTCACCACCCAAAAGATCAAATGGGCCATTAAGAGCTTCAAACCTTTCAAATCGGCCGGAAAGGACGGACTATTCCCCGCCTCATTACAAAATGGCCTTGAAATAATATACCCCTCCTTGAAACAATGGAGAAAATTATAGACTGTTATATAAGAAGTGAAATCCTGTTGGACGGACCGCTTCACAAGAAACAGTTCGCCTATCAAGCAGCCAAATCAACGATTAATGCTCTACAATGCTTGGTTGAGAACATTGAAAAAACATACTTGGCCAAAGAAATGACTCCATGTTATATAGAGGGTGCTTTCGATAACACCTCACATGACTCTATCATCAGATCGCTAAAGGAAAGGAATATAAACAATGATTAGATGGATACATGCAATGCTAAAAAGCAGCTGCTCTCGGAGAGGAAACAGTCAGAATGACAGCGGGAAGAGGTTGTCCCCAATGTGGGGTTCTATCGCCATTGCTGTGGTCACTAACCGTGTATAATTTGATTGTTGAATCTGGAATTACGACTCAACGTTACGCCGATGACCTGGTCGTCACTATTAGGGGCAAACATGACGGAATAATATCCAATCGCATGCAGACAACCCTAAATATAATCAGAAGCTGGTGCGCAAGGGAGGGACCAAACGTAAATCCTAGCAAAACAGTGATGGAAAAATGTTAGAAATATTTCTTTCGGAGTAACACTTTGAAATCGGTGTTTTTTTTAAATTATAACCTGTCATGGGGTATGATAGATTGATTTGTTCGAAAATATGAACAGGGTATTCATAAACCAGATGTGGAATCATTTGCGACTCAAAGATAAATTTTAGTCACTATCTTCCGTCGTTCACGATAACCTCTTACTTTACAAGCATTTTCTTCTTCCAATCTACGTTTTAGATGCACGAATACTATCTTCATATTGTTGCTTATTTTCAAGGTATGTAACTCCTCCCTTGATTGACAAAACAAGATAAAGACACCCTTGTCGAAAAGTTTCATACCCCTTCCAGACGTAAATATGTCCGGTTTTTCATCAGTCAAAGAGTCGAATTGATGATTCAAAATAGAATTGAAGGAATGTTTTTTTTTGGAAGCATCTGTGAAATACTGAAAAAAAAGTGAAATTATGTTGACGAATAATTTCCCAAAATCGTGTACATAGATCAGTGATCATAATAAATGACAAATTGACTAATCCCATTTTTTTTTTGTTTAATTTCAGTCACTCCTCGGGTGTATCGCTCCTAGCACTACCAGCAGAAATATATCTTTTCGGAGCAGCATACTGGTTATGTGGATTTTCATTTTTCTTGGTGGCTCTGATAACCAACTATATATTCCTTCCTGTATTCTATACGCTGCAGTTGACGAGCACATATGAATACATAGAACTCAGATACGACAAAAGATCCAGGAAACTTGCTTCCATTTTGTTTGCTGTGTCCGTCTTTTTCCATTTGCCAATTGTGATTTATGTTCCCGCACTTGCATTTTCGTCAGGTAAGTAAGTGAGTAAGTAAGTAAGTAGTTTATTCATTTTTCATGTCATTCAATCATTCAGTTACATGATTTCCCTGCAATTTACAATTCTAATTATCATTAAAAATCCTATCATAGAACCATGTATTAAACAATCTGTAGCCACCTAAGCTAGGCTTGTGTCGTGGCTGTTACAGATTGATATTGGTTGTGTTATATAATATATAATAGAATAAAAACATAAAAACTAAAATAGGTCGTTTAGTTATATACTATTGTCTACCTTAGTAGGTTTAGAACCGCAATTGGAGAATGATGGCTAGAGGGAGGTAATAAAAAGAGAGATAGAGCAGGTAATTTAGCTCAAACATTTTCAAAGATATCCTGCATTTGGTCATAATAATTTCTTTTCTTTCTTTCTTTAGTTCTTTCTTCAATTGACAGTAATTATTAATATTCTTTATATGGAGTGGTAGCTTTTGTATAATTTCGGGCCAAAATAAGTTACAAATTTCTGGTTATGACTCAATCTATAACGTGGTATTGTAATTCCCTGATTGGAGGTCATTCGCGTATTGTATTTATGTGTAATAATGTTAATGGGGTTACTGCAAATCCATAATAAACAGTTATAAGCGTATAATTTCCTGACTTTGAACAAACCACTTCGTTCGTAAAGTAGCTCTGTAGAATATCTCCTATCCTTCTTCAAGGCGATTTTGATCAGTGTGTTTTGTATTACGTCAAGATTATGTAGTGATGTTTTAAATAAGCCACCCCATACTAAGATGCAGTATCTAATTATCGACTCCACCAAAGCACCGTAAGAAAGCAGTATCAAGTGTAACAATAATATTGATAGAGTTCTACTCGACCCTTTTGGAGATCAAGTAAGCGACTGCTTGCAATTTCACAACAATTTTCCTGAAGTAGGTTTTGTTGCCCTTCGATCCTTTTAGTATACAGTGCGGTCCATAGGTATGGGATGAATTCATTTTTGGCGTTATTATGTCCTTGTTTGAAAAAACAGTCGAGAAAATTTATTTTGAAAATGAAAAATTTTGATACTTTATGTAGAATGAAGGAAATAATGTCACATAATGTTCAGGAAGTATTGAATGAATGTGATTTTTTGTGGGGGAACAACGTTTCTTGACATGTTTTCATGGGTAACACACACACACACACAGTCTGAAAAGGAAAATCTATAGTAGAAAGGGCAAACTAATTAGTTCACCCCGATAAGTTACTGCGTTCACCAAATTATATTTCCTATAGAAAAATTATTCAATTTGTCAGTAACTTGTCGTTTCCTGAATTTGACTATAAGAAAAAGGAAAAATTCTTCTCTATAAGTTCTCAAAGTCTTCTGAATCTCCTTTAATTGTTTGAATAATTTGGAGAGGGAGTCTTTTTCGCTTTTTCAAATGACGGATGTCAATTGAGATCTGCCAAAAAATTTGAGAGTGACTCATTTGATATATGGGGTGTTGTTCAGATCAGTTTATTAGCATTCTACCATATCTCACTTCCTCTCTGAGTAGAGGTAACCATGTATGGTCCATTTCAACAAAATTTGTTGAAAAGCAGTTGTTATTGGAAAGAAGAATACAGGCCATTTCTTTCAATTTTCTCCTCTCCTTCATCAAGATTTTCGTCCTATTCCATTCAATCGTATGATCGCCATTGGATGTGAGGATACGTTCTGCAATTTTTGATCCGGTTAGTTGTCGATTTCTGATGTAACTCTGATGTTCACTTTGGCGCACTTCTAAAGGTCCCGGCGTTTCACCTATATAACTATCACCACACGAACAAGTTTGCCCTTTCTACACTTGTATAGATTTCCTGATTATATTTTCATTTTCAGACTGTGGAAGTTTAGGAGTATTTTTCAATTTATTTCACAATTAAATTAAATGTTCGAAATTACCACCATTTTTTTCTTGACAATAAGCAAGTCGATCTTGGAATTCTCGTACAACATTTTGTAGGTCCTCGGGGTTATATTGTTAATTTCTTCCGTTATCCTAACTTTTAAATCAGCACTATTGTCTGGTCTATTGAAATATACTTTTGATTTTAAATAACCCCATAAGAAGTAATCGAGAGGAGTCAAATCGGGGGATCTAGGCAGCCATTCAATCGTTCCACGTCCTTCAATCCACCTATTGGAAAAAACTTCGTTCAACTAATCTCTAACAATGAGTTTGTAATGCGGTAGAGCTCCGTCTTGTTCGTACGAAATTGATCTATCTTTTGCATTTGGATCATTAACATCAGGAAAAAGTCTTTTTAATGTAGGATGTGAATAATGTAAGCTGTGAAAAGTTCTTCAAAAAATTTAGATAAACCTCACTATCAACTGTGCCTTAAAAAAAATAGGGCCAATAATTTTGTTGTTAATGATACCAGCCCAAACGTTCACTGTTTTAGGATATTATATGCGAGCCTCACACATCCGATGAGGATTTCCTCTGCTCCCATATCTACAGTTTTGTCTACTAACCGTTCCATTTAAATGAAAAGTAGCTTCATCAGAAAAAATAATTTTGTTTATGAACTGCAAATCTGCTTCCATTCTGTCCATCATCAGTTCACAGAATTGTTGCCTCCTATCAGGATCATCCTCATTTAACTCCTGAACCAACTGAACTTTATGAGGATGGTATTTTTCTTTATGTAAAGCTTTCAATATCGATGATTTACTTACATTATTGTCGGCGGCAAGTTGTCTACTTGTCATATGCGGCTTTTCCTCAATCGCTAACAGTACATCTAACGTTTTTTCTCATCCAATTTAACATTTCGCTGGTTTTTAAATAGTTTTTACATGTCCAGTTTCACTCACTGTAGACTGTGAGACGTGTTGACCAGGGTATTTATTATTAAACATTTCACAAACTTCCTTTTGAGTCCTTGTTTTATTACCGCATCCAATCATAATTAAAATGTCTATTTTTTGTGTTTCGGATGAATGAGCCATAGTTAAATCAAATACACACATAATATATTTCAATACACTGACGTGTGTCAGCAACTTATAAATATCAAAATAACAGTAATCTACTAGATTGACATTACATTATTTATAAGGGTTTTGTGAATAATTTTTTGGTGTTTTGAACGACTTTTTCCTGGCTTTCAGCAAAACAGATAAAAAAATACCTGATTATTCCTTATGGGGTTATTCAAAATCAAAAGTATATTTCAATAGACCAGACAATATTGCAGATTTAAAAGTTAGGCTAGAAAATGTTGTACGAGAAATCCAAGATCGACTTGCTTCTTGTCAAAAAGTGAATAGTGGTCATTTTGAACATTTAATTTTATTGTTGAATAAATTGAAAACTACTTCCTAAACATTATGTGACATTTCCTCCATTTACGTAAAGTATCAAAATTTTACATTAAAAAAAAAAAAATTCTCATTTATGATCGCACCAAATTTGAAAAACTTAATATTGCTGAACAGAGAATTAAAATACCTTTCGAACAAGGTGCCACACGACCACCCTTCTGGTTTAAATTTTTTGAGGGGGCGCCCATAATTCAGAGGGAGTGCAAGAAGGGAGTAATATTTTCATACTGTAAATTGTCAAATTGACAATAGAAATCGACGTGTTTCAGGTTTTTTTAAACAACGCTAAAAATTAATTCATTCCATACCTATGGACAGCTCTCTATAGATTCTCTCTGACCTTTACACTCTGTGTTTGTTGCCACACTTGTAATTATTGGGTAGAAGCACAGGAAACAACACAGCCAAAAAGGTGAAAGGAAAGTTACATTGAAAACTTTGCATATAGCTCAGTCGATATATGCAGTTTTTCACATAAATCGAAACCATAGTCTATTAGTCCAGTGGAATCGATTGAAATATCTGTAAATGTTCCAAAATGTTGAGGAAAGCGACACAATTAATAGTCTACTCGACAAGTTGAAAATGGTCTAAAATAGAGATACTGCTCTTAAAATTATGTGTGATAGCTCATTGGATTCGGAATAACGCCTAGAAAAATGTGCCAAAAGCGTGTATTAGCACATAAAAAATTGCGAAAGTTATAAACAATTGAAGATGAAAAAAAAATGGCATTTCGTTTTTTGCCAATATTTCATAAACTATTGATATTAAGGAAATTTCAAAAAAAGATCCTAGCTCACGGAACTCTATCTCCATTATTTATAATTTTAATTTGACGCTGAAAATGGGTCTCCGAGCGACATTTTTAGGTTGCGCGCGCGGCGTCAAAAGCGAGTACGACACATTAATTAATTTATTTAAGGTATTGAATTTTTTTTTTTTATTTGAAAAAATTATGGTGTATTCGGAACATTATAAATAATTTATTCCCGTTAGAAATTTTACTTAAAGTTAATTTTTCAACAAGTCAAACGATTGTTAACTAACAAAATTTTCTCGAACTTCTGTCTTAATTGTAAATGAAAAAAAATGTTTAAATAATTGTCGTAAAAATTTTTTTATCAACTATTCCATTGTTTATTAACTTACCAATTTGTTATAATTTTTTTTTTAACTTTGTTAGATTTCATTTCTGAAACTTCTAAAATTTACAAAAACAACCATATATAATAAAGTATAGAAAAATATTTCTTCCAATTTTTTATTGTACTTTGGGAATTGGAATGGGGAAAAATTGGGATTTTTTTTCTATACTTTGTTATATATGGTTGTTTTTGTAAATTTCAGAAGTTTAAGAAAAAAATCTAAAAAGTTAAAAATTTGTTTATGACAAATTGGTTAGTTAATAAACAATGGAATTGTTGATGAAAAAAATTTTTTTTTGTTACTTCATAGAGGACTATCAATCATGATTTTTAGAAAAAAAAATTATTTCTCAACTAATTATTTGAACAATAGAAATATAAAAAAAACTATTATAAACAATCAAAAATTGTTATTAAGGATTTTTTTTTCAAAAATCATAATATTTGTAATATAATGAAGTTTTGGAAACATTTTTTTTCAAATATTGAAATAATCAATTTGTTTGTAAAAAATTTTTTAACAAATAGCGGTTTTTTTTTTTGCGAATCAATTTATATCTTGTATTAATAAAAAACAATAATATGATGATTAAGAAAAAAAATATTTTTTTTAACAACATTACTTGGATTTTTTTGTTTTTGTTTAAGTACAAAAATTATTATAAACAAAGTATGAATATTTTTTCAACTTTTATGGCGTGATCTTGTTAACTATGTATATAAGAAAGGCTCTAAGCGAAAACAATTTACGACAATTATTTAAACATTTTTTTTCATTTACAATTAAGACAGAACTTCGAGAAAATTTTGTTAGTTAACAATCGTTTGACTTGTTGAAAAATTAAGTTTAAGTAATATTTCTAAAGGGAATAAATTATTTATAGTGTTTCGAATACACCATAATTTTTTTAAACAAAAAAAAAAATTAATACCTTAAATTAATTAATGTGTCGTACTCGCTTTTGACGCCGCGCGCGCAACCCAAAAATGTCGCTCGGAGACCCATTTTCAGCGTTAAATTAAAATTATAAATAATGGAGATAGAGTTCCGGGAGCTGGGTGTTTCCTTCTCTTTCAGAAATTTTTTTCGAAATTTCTTAAATATCAATAGTTTATGAAATATTGGCAAAAAACGAAATGCCATTTTTATTCATCTTCAATTGTTTATAACTTTTGCAATTTTTTATCTGCTAATACACGCTTTTGGCACATTTTTCTAGTCGTTATCCCGGATCCAATGAGCTATCACACATAATTTTAAGAGCAGTATCTCTAATTTAGACCATTTTCAACTTGTCGAGTAGACTATAAGGCTTTTTATAAGGGATGTGCCAATGTATTTCATGAATTTTGTGCTGCTCTCACAGCTTCAAAAGACAAAGTAATCGAGTTAAAGAAATGTTCTTATCTTATCCTGAGTGCAGTGAAGCATTTGATCTCGTACCACAAAAGCTTTCAATGAAGTGAGAGAAGTCAACAAAATATTGAGAGAGGAAAACGGGAAGTTAACACAAACGATTGACAACTAGAGAATTTCGGGAAAATTATTATCAATTAATTAAATGAACTTAATCAAAATAATAGCAGAGTGAACAATAACCATAGCCACAATAGACACTTGGAAACGTGTACTTTTTTCAAATTATTCTGCATTCTAAAGAAATTTTCCAATTACTTCTATCAACATTTTTTTCTATCTCTATTTCAGCAACGGGAATCGACGTCCACTATATCACACCTGTTGTTTGCGGGATATGTGTTTTCTACACGACAATCGGTGGACTCAAAGCACTTGTATGGACAGATACACTCCAGTTCAATCTTACAATGCTAGCTATTTCGGTAATTGCTTTCTTAGGATTCAGAGCCAGTGGAGGAATTGCAAATGTGTTCGCCACAGCTGCCGCTGGACAACGCTTGGATATCTGGAAGTGAGTAGATATGCCTTCAATGTTGGCTTTCATGAATAATTTCTACACATTTAAACATTGCGGATGATACTGCAGTTGTATACTCAGCCGCATCATGGAAAGAACTAAAAAAAAAGAGTGAACGAGATATTTCTTCCATCATAACCTGGTTAAATCATATGCAACTTACCATTAACTACGAAAAAACTTTTTTCATCCCTTTCGCAACTTATACATTATCATTATCATCCCAAACATTGTCAATAGACAATCAGGGAGTGATAATAGATGTTAAATTTGCGGACCATATAAGGTATCTAGGCATAACGATTGACAAACACTTACGATGGTACGAGCACACAGACACGATCAGTAAAACCCTTAGATATATAAAACCCTTAAATATATAAAAACATCAGAGTAATCCCGGCTACAACTCACCTGAGAACTGTTTATTTTGCCCTCGTCGAATCTGGAATTAAATATTCAATCCTCAGCTGGGGAGGTATTTTACCCATCCATCTGAAAAAATTAGACATCCAAAAAAATCCTAGAATAAATTTAATGAAAAACATACTTACCCTACAGTAGCCTATTTCAGGACGCGAATATTCTGAGCATGAGAAAATTGTATGTATAAGGGCTTTTCACGATGAGCGTTATTTAAACGTTTCTGGCAAACCAGACAACGGATCAACCTGAAAATGTCACAGTATGCATAAATTAATATGATCTACACGCCTAAATTTTAGACGATGCGGCGTTGCCGCTTCTACTATAAAGTAGCGGCTACTTTGATTTTTCAAATGGAACACCCTGTATATAATATCATATTATGATACTATGTACTATTCCTCCATACCTATCTGTTACCGTTTAGAAGATATAAATTAATTTCGATTTTTTTTTACCAAACATGTACTTTTATAAACGCTAATAATTTCGAACTCTCTGGTACTAAAATGATCAAATTCAAAATGAAGTGGAGTGATACCATGAGGTTCTTCACTTCGAGTCATATTTTTATTTGCCTCATACAGGGTCTTAAAAAAATGCAGATACTTTGTTCACATGAAAAAATGAGTGGAAGTAAATTTTTTCAAATGGAAAACCCTGTATATTTCCACATTTTTGAGCTCTACATCCAATTTTAGATTGACTTTGTTCAGATAATCCTATTTCGATTTCGAACCGTTTTCGAGATAAACTGTTTCAAACAGAAAATGACGTGGTTTCCTTGTATTCATCTCTCATTTTTGAAATTTAACATCTATTTTATACTATGTAATATTTCTTTTCGATTTATTTTTTCAACAGTCTCAAATCAGTCAATTCGAAATTGATATGTACCTTAGAAAAACATACAATTTGTATGCATTGAGGTATTGAGTGAGTCTACCGTACAACATTACAAATTGATATTTTTTAATAGTGTGCTTTGGAAAAATGAATGATCCAATTTTAAAACGTCAAACTTTCGTTGGTAGTTTTGGCTGATTGTGATACCAATTATAATAGAAAAATGTCAAGATTAGGTTACAGTAATGAAGATTTCTTGAATTTATTAATAATGTATGGTGAGTGCAATAGAATTGCAAGTAAAACATGCCGAGTATTTCATGAAAGATATCCACAACTTTCGAAGCCGAATAATAATGTGATAAATCGACTACTAAAAAACTGTAGGTTGAATGGAACCTTTCGTCCAAAAATTATTCGTTGAAAGCCTGAAGTGGATGCTGATGACAATGGCATAACAGTTTTGGGATTTTTTCATGCATTTCCAAATGCTTCTCTACACGAGGCTGAAAGGGAGATAGGTATATCCCACGTGACAATTTATCGCATTCTTAAGCACAAATGGCATCCCTATAAATTCTACTGTGTCCACATCTGAAAGAGACTGATTTGCCTCGTAGAGTGGAATTCTTTGAATGGTTTCTTGTCAAGACTCAAGAGGATGAACATTTCCTTGATAATATCATATGGATAGATGAGGCCAAGTTTACAAAAAATTGAATTTTCAATAGACACAACAGTCATTATTGGGCGCCAGAAAATCCCCATGTCGTTCGCCAAAGGGGTTTTCAAGAAAGATGGCAATTTAATGTATTTTGTGCCATAAAGAATGGGTCAATTTTTTATATCGAGTTTTATCATGATAATTTGAATGCAATAAAATATGATGATTTACTGATAAATGGAATTCAAATGATTTTAAATAATAGGCCAGGAAGAGAACGTGTATGGTACCAAATGGATGGTGCTCCACCCCATAATTCTCGTTCAGTAAGCGAAGCTTTAACTGAAAACTTCGAAGACAGATGGATTAGTAATAATGGACCTTTTCGTTGGCCTCCTAGAATACCAGATGGCAATCCGTTAGATTATTTGTGTGGGGTTTCATTAAAAATAGGGTTCACTCCAACCCAGTAACAACAATAGAAGATATGAAATCGAGAGTTAGAACTGCTTTCAATAGTTCAACTCCAGACTCAATCAGAAGCGCTACACATGAAAATATTTTGAAGAGATTACATGTTTGTTCAAGTAGAGGTAGAGATGTGTTCGAACATATTCTGACAATTGAATTAACTTACTAATTCATGAAATTATTTTCAGTTCGTGTTTCAGCGTCAATAAAACTATTGTTTGAAGAGAAGTTTCATTTGATGGTTGAAGAGTATTCCAATAATTACTTATTCAATGTATTATCTGTGACTGATGAAGGAACATCGAACGGAATCCGTTAAATTTCAAAAATAAGTGATGAATACAAGGAAACCACGTCATTTTCTGTTTGAAATAGTTTATCTCGAAAACGGTTCGAAATCGAGATAGGATTATCTGAACAAAGTCAATCTAAAATTGGATGTAGAGCTCAAAAATGTGGAAATATATATTTGAAAAAATTGACTTCCACTCATTTTTTCATGTGAACAAAGTATCTGCATTTTTTGAAGACCCTGTATCAGGCAAATGAAAATATGACTCGAAGTGAAGATCCTCATGGTATCACTCCATTCCGGATTTGATCATCTTAGTACCAGAGAGTTCAAGATTATCAGCGTTTATAAAAGTACATGTTTGGTAAAAAAAATTCAAATTAATTTATATCTTCTAAACGGTAACAGATAGGTATAGGGAAATAGCATATGAAGTTGTTGACAAAGTAAGAAGAAATCATAATATGATATTATATACAGGGTGTTCCGTTTAAAAAATCAAAGTATCCGCTACTTTATAGCAGAAGCGGCAACGCCGCATCGTCTGAAATTTTAGGCGTGTAGATCAGATTAATTTATGCATACTGTGAAATTTTCAGGTTGATCCGTTGTCTGGTTTGCCAGAAACGTTTAATTAACGCTCATCGTGAAAAGCCCTGTTTAGTATCATTGCCCACCTCGATAATAATAAGAATACCTACATTGACAAAAATAGAGCATTGTTACTCAACAGGAGCAAAATGCAATGATTATGTGGGAATACCTAAAACGAAAAAACCAGAAGGCCAGAGATGTTTCACTCAATTAACAGGCAAAGTATTCAATTGATTACCTGAGATGTACAAACTATACAAATACAGTGTGGCTTTTTATAGTGTCCCTCCCCCTGTTCTTTTGAACGATTCTACGTAGAACAATGGGACAGAAACCATTTTGAATGATATCACCGATACTACTTTTTGAAATGAAATATATTGTGATTGTTCGATAGATGGCGCGGAGGAGCATACCAACTTAAATATTTGGGGGTCAAGTGGCTCATCGTTGAAAGGATAACTCAATTCTCTTTTCAACCATTTAGGTTAATTTTTGAATTTTGTCAATACGTTTTTTAACAATATGCATTTGAAATGTCAAGAAGAACAAAATTTAAAATGCATATTGTGAAAAAAATATTGACAAAATTCAAAAAAATTAGATGGTTGAAAACAGAATTGAATATATCCTGATATATATTATCCCCAGATATCGTGCCGTAGAAATATCAGTTGAATAGGTCGCGATTTATTTTCATATAAAGTTTTGTAGAAGACTTGATCGTTTAAAGAGTGTCGCAGATAGAAATATTGGAGTGATCCTTGGGCTGGAGAAAGACTCCAATGCTGAGTCTAAGGAGATCTCATTTCAGTAGGGAAATGAAATAAAATAATTTTTGCTATAAAAATTCTGGTATTGGAGATTGAAAGTTTCATACTCATAAGAGTTATACTTACCAATCTGTGCTATTTTCTTGAAGGGCGAGGTCTCTGAAATAGAAAAAATATATATAAAATAGTTTTACTCAAGGTATTTTTCACGAATAAGAATATGCATGTTTTTGGGTTTGAATAATTTTCCAAATGAAGACTCTCTTGAAGAGAAATCTTTTTAATGGTTTTTGGGGTTTATTTCGAACTATAGTGAATATAGGTTGAGGGTAAGGTACCCCTATAGAGATTTATTGTATTTTATTAATTCAAATATGTATATCTAGTTCACTGGCAAAGAATTGATTGATAAATATATTAAATTCGAAGTTCACTTTCTCTACGGGATTCTATTGCAGAATTCTAGAAATTGAAAAGTTGTATTGATGTTTACATGTTCTTACTCTCAATAACAGGTGGATAGGCTTTTCTTTTCATGCTTTACGTATATGGCTAGCCGGCGCAGTCATATTTTTTGAGAAAAAGAAACGCCGAAGACTTATACGCTACACATTCATAGAGAGCTAATAATCGTTGGCATAGAGCACATACTTCAGTTTTCCCAATCATGGTCTTTTTCGGAATCAAATCCAATCACTCAGAAAATAAGTTTGTAGCGTTAATCAAAACGTGCTAGAAACTTGGCTTTTGGTGCCATAGACTGATCTATGCCACCAAAAGGCGAGTTCACTAATTTCTGGAAACAATACCACGGTGTCCAGAATCCAGATCATTTTTTCGATTTTATTTTCGAAGTACTTTTTCCAAAAGAGATTACCGATGAAATGTTCAAATCTAGGTAAATATAAAAACATAGAAACACATAGAAACACACAACAATTCCAAAATTCAGAATTTCAATTTTCAGATGAAACCAAAAAGCTGAAACCACAGGTTTGAAGTGAAAATTATCAACCTCAATTGAAATTGTCCTAAAAACATTCTAAAAGAAACATGCCGACATCTCAGAATGAAAGCATATAAACAGAACAACGGTTCTACGACATAAACTCTTCAACACTATACAGACACTTCTCAAGTAGAATTTCTCGCTAATGTTTTTTCAATATTTTAATACATTCACTTTCTTTTATATATTTTAGCAGTTTATTAAATACCCTGGGCGCCATAGAGGGAGGAGGGTTGAATGAAACGCTAAATTTATTAAAAGGTACATGAAGGTCATTTTTTGTTCGGGTATCAAATTGATGTCTGACTTTATTGGTACTGAATAAAGTACCTCTATTCTCGAATGAGTAAACAGAGAGTTCAAAAATAAATAATGAAGGAAGTGTTAAAATTTTATGGTACTTGAAGACATCCCTGCAACTTGTACGGCCCGATATACCAACGAGAGAACGCAAAACTCGCTTTTGGGCAATAGAAACATCGTGTGAGGATACAGATAAACCCCATAGGCATATACCATATCGCAATCTACTTTCAGCTTGTGCATAGTAGAGTGAAAGCAGCTGATTTATTTCCAACACTTTCCTAGTGGTTCTGAATTGATATGATAGTGAATTCATTTTTAATATCAGTGATTGACAGTGACTTTTCCAGTTTATACATGAATCAATTTGAAAACCTAAAAACGTTATAACGTTACTATTACTAGAGACATATTGCGCTGAGGCATCATCTGAGCCGAATGTGATAATTCGACACAATTTTTGACAGTTATGAAACCTTATGGATTGTGTTTTTCCAACATTTAGAAACAGCTGATTTGCAGAATACCATTCGTGCAATCTGGAGGAAACTGTGTTGCATTTATATGTCAAGGCTAGATCGGTTTTATCTGATATGATCACAGATGTATCATCTGCATATAAAGTTAATGATACCGGTACTGATAAAATACTCAAATCATTAATAAAAAGGATAAACAATACTGGGCCCAAAACTGAGTCCTGAGGCACACCAAAATCAATGTCCTTTATTTCAGAATTTTTGTTGTTCACAGTGACATACTGTTTTCTATACCTCAAATAATCTGATATCCATTGCAGAGGTAGCCCTCTGATACCATATTTATCCAATTTTTCGAGTAATATAGAATGATTGACGCAGTCGAATGCCCTGCTGAGATCACAAAAGATTCCCACAGGGCACTCGCCTGCCTCAATGAATTCGATTATTCTATCATAGAATGAACTGCTGTTGTGGTTGATCTCTTACTAAGGAATCCATGTTGGCTTCTAGAGAAAATATTGAATTTATGACAGAAAGAAAGAGGCCTGTTCAAGAACGCGTATTCGAAAACTTTTGAGAAACTTGATGGAACTGTTATTGTTCTATAGTTTTGAATACTGGTGAAATTCTTCCAATTATTAACATATTTGGAAAATTGCCAGTGGAAAATGATAGATTCACCAAATGTAAAAGTGGAGTGGATAGGATATGGAGTGTTTTTCTCAAGAGAAACATGGGTACTTCATCGTGACCTGAAGAAAATTCATTTTTCAATTTTATTCGTAGTAGGTCATATAGCTCAGTCTAATCATACGGGGTAAGGAAAGCTACAGTCGCTACATACATATTATTCAAGAATTACTAAATCATGAACAGCTATCAAAAGTCTTCAATTCAATAGAACACATGCTGACACAAGTTCTGTTTCATTCATAGGATAAAACAGAATAACATTTCCTTAGAAGTTCCTCAAAATAGTGACACTGGCAACTCGCCGATTGCCGAGAGTGCCAGGAATAACAGCGTTGCCAAGCGTTTTTCATAATATTTCTTCACAATGTGAGCAGACCGAAAAAATAATGACATAGCAACCGGTATACATACATATTATTCAAGAATAACTAAATCAAGAAAAGCTATCAATATAACACATGCTGACACAAGTTCTGTTTTATTCATAGGACGAAACAGAATAATATTTCCTCTGAAGTTCCGCAAAATAATGACACCAAATTATGGACTTATGACGTCAAAAGAAGCGGTAGTAACGCTGTGTTTGAATGTCTCATTGAATTTGAGGGTTTTAGGGCAGCGTTTATTCGAATATTACTCAATATCTCCTAGGAAAAACTATGCATATATAATATCCCATCACTATATTTCAACTTCAAGCACATATAAAGCAGATTTGTGAATTTGTGATCTCGCTTATTGATATTTATGTGTCAAGGAAAAAATCCACACGACCGCTTTATGAAAGTAACAGTTCCTTACATAGAAAAGTCCGCTGAATCCAAAAAGGTAACAATCTTGTCGATATGACGTTAGCTGAGGGTGCTATGATTATTTTGTCGCCATCGCAACGACCTTTCGAGAATTTGCGATATCATAGCTTCCTTAGTTGGGCTCCAATCGACGAGATCGTCACTTTTTCGATTCAGAGGACTTGTCTACGTTAATTCCCGGAGGGTCCCTTCCTTTTTTTTTAAATGTCAACATCCACAAGGACGTCATTAAAAATTAATTATCAGACTGTGCAGACTTCTCTTCGAAAAATCGTACAAAAATCAGGAACGCAAATATCGTATTGAAATTCTAGCTTCGTATAGAGAATAATCACAGCTCCTTCAGAATCAATAAATTCTGAAATTTACCTCTTTCACTGGCAGTGTCAACGGGTTTTTCATCAAATATTTCAAGAAATGTTACCTTTTTTGATACGGAAACCAATCTCCGAAACCAAGTCACTTGTTTTCCGAATGAAGGAAAATACGATTCGAAAGAAGTCATATTTCAGAAATATTTCGATGTCTCAAAATATAAGAGGATACATTTGAAAGAGATAATGATAAAATATAATTAAAATTGAAAAAAGAAATTATGAATAGGTCACGACGGTAAAAAAAGCGTTTTGCTAGTAAATAGAAAGCCAAAAGTGTCCTCAATTTCATGTTCTCTGCATAAAAAATTATTTCTTCAGTATATCCACTCAGTTATGACTGCTGAAAGGTTTAAATATGCTGCGGAGGTGTGAAATCGGCTTTTATTCCTATGACATTTTCCAGGTTCTCGGAGAAACCACGACGTGGCATTCTTATTTTTTTTCAAACAGAAATCTATAATGTGGTGTCAAATTGTGAAATTAATTTTTCCCAATTGGTGACACATTCATTGGCACCATGTTTTCTCAATCTCTTATTCATATTTCATCCCATGTAAGCTCTCTATTCCTGAAACCTTGCTACTAAAAGAACCTTTGGAGTCAAACAAGTTTGAAACAGAAAGAGTCGAGGAATTTTTGAAATTGACATCCATATGCATGAATCGAAACTATTTCATATTTCAAGATGAATTCTGCCAACAGAAGAAAGGCACCGCCATGGGTCTATCACCATTCATGGCAAACCTTTTTATAAGTAAATTCGAAACTAATCTGAAACTTCAATGTCCATATTTTCCAAAAAATTGGCTCCAGTATGTGGATGATGTGTTTTGAATTTTCTACATGAAAAGTCAAAACCTAGAAATCTTCCCAAGCTCCATGAACGCAGTGTTCGAACGAATTAACTTCACGATAGAAATGGAAGTTGATGGACGAATACCTTTCCTTGATACTCTGGTCGTCAGAAATAAACAGGAGAAATAGACATCTACAGAAAGTCCACCAACACGAACAGGTTCATCCCAGCCGATTCAAAACACCACATTCCACAAAATGGCTAGTTTTAATTTTCTTCCCAGAGTCGTAAACATTCCATTAAATGTTGATTTTTCCAAAAGAAATAAAAAAAATCGAGAAAATAGCAATATACACCACGCATTATTGAGAAAGAAGCTTTTCGAATATTACTCAATATCTTCTTGGAAAAACTATGCATATATAATATTTTATCACTATATTTCAATTTCAAGCACATATAAAGCAAATTTGTGAGTTTGTGATCTCGCCTATTGTAAAATGAGAAATCCATAGTAATAGGTCGAATTCCACACCGAATGGAAGGAAAAGTGAAGCTATAGGTGATCTGTAGCGCATCTTGTGTGAGGATTTTCATTACTTCGAAAAAGTTAGCAACCCCATCCCAAATATTAAACAATATGTTTTTTTTCAGTTTTGAATTGGATTTTTTTGCAAGAGACCCTTTCTGGACGATATTCATAGGATTGACGATACATTTTGTAGGCCACACGAGTATCAGTCAGGGATGCATTCAAAAATTCCTTGCTGTTGCCACGCTGAAGGATTCCAACAAGTAAGTTGTCACCTCAGCAGATCGATCATTCGAGTCAAAATATATTTTTGGCATATTTACTATTTCAATAAAAAATCAAATATCATTGACATCCAGATATTCCGAAAATTATTCCAATATTCAGAAATGAACAAAAATATGATTTCAATATTTATAGACTAATTTCTATACTGTTGGTGTCTCCAAAATTCTTGAAAGACTCATGAATACCAGATGGATGGACAATATATACATTTTTTTCATTCAAGTCTAGAGATCTAGAGATACAGAGAGTGCTGCATAAGATATAATTTCTAGATATAGTTAGAATTAGATGAGGATAATAAAATAATTAATAAAAAACCATCTAAAGATTAACTCATCCGCGATCTTGGAGTTGCCATCTTCAATGTTTGAATTTTAACTAAAAATCAATATAATCTTCAAATAAATTCATAATCTCCGACCCCAAAAACCCCGACATACCAATTTTGAATCGAATTTGACCATAATTACAAAACTCGTCCGCCATCTTGAATTTGTGAATTTTGATAAAAAAATCATAATCTCCGACCCCGAAAACCCACACATACCAATATTGAATAGAATCGGACCATAAACACACAGATCATCGACCATCTTGTTGCCGCTATTTTTATTTTATGAATTTTGAAGAAAAGTTCATAATCTTCGACACTGAAAACCTCCACACCAATTTTGAATCGAATCGGACCATAGACCTAAATCTCGTCCGCCATCTTGGAGCGGCATTTTGTTTTTTTCTATAACGAAAATTCCATGAGCCGCCGATTCAATTTCATAAATTTCGACAAAAAATTCATAATCTCCCTATGTGGGGGTTTTTGGAGGACGGAAATTGTGAATTTTTTGTCAAAATTTAAAAATTCAAAATGGCGGCTCCAAGATGGCGGACAAGTTTTGTGATTATGGTCCGATTCAATTCAAAATGGTATGTGGGGGGTTTCGGGGTCGGAGATTATAAATTTTTTGTCAAAATTTATAGAATTGAGATGATGGCTCCAAAATGGCGGAGGAGTTTTGTGATTATTGCCCGGTTCTATTCAAAATTTGTATGAGGGGGTTTTCAGAGTCGGAGATGAATTTCTTGACAAAATTTATTCAATTGAAATGGCGGCTCATGGAATTTTTGTTAGAGAAAAAACACTAGGTACCGCCAGTTAAAGTTTATCTTTTCCGGCGTACCTATAGGTGTTACAAGATCGATGATGGTTTGTTTACGTTGTGTCTCACTTCAGCCAGAGTTCTTTGGACTTTTGGCTGGTTGACTACTCCGTACTGATGAGGGCCAAGAAGCCTGAAACCGGTATGCGGATTGTTAGGTGAACACGACTTAAATTAAACATAATCGATCTTATCAGAAAGAAACATTTGCATTCAATGTCCATTGATATTTTATGGAAGTATGCATGGATTTTCAGGTGAATATCATTCAACGTTCTGCGTGGTATTTGCCAGGAAAGTAGTTGTTTTCACAGAGATCTACCTTCTCTGGTTCAATTTTATATTGAATCCTTTATGGAAGAAACCGTTTAAATTCGATTTTTCTATTCATTCCACTTCACATGGCACTTATCTTTCACTATATGCTAGACGGGCTTGCCATCCTACTGAGAAGGAATCTTTATTTAGAAACCTATCGAGGTGGGAGATTTTCGGAGTGTTTCTTTTCTGTCACTAGGTACCGCCAGTTAAAGTTTATCTTTTCCGGCGTACCTATAGGTGTTACAAGATCGATGATGGTTTGTTTACGTTGTGTCTCACTTCAGCCAGAGTTCTTGGACTTTGGCTGGTTGACTACTCCGTACTGATGAGGGCCAAAGCCTGAAACCGGTATGCGGATTGTTAGGTGAACACGACTTAAATTAAAACATAATCGATCTTATCAGAAAGAAACATTTGCATTCAATGTCCATTGATATTTTATGGAAGTATGCATGGATTTTCAGGTGAATATCATTCAACGTTCTGCGTGGTATTTGCCAGGAAAGTAGTTGTTTTTCACCTGAGATCTACCTTTCTCTGGTTCAATTTTATATTGAATCCTTTATGTGAAGAAAACCGTTTAAATTCGATTTTTCTAAAAAACAAAATGGCGCTCTAAGAAGGCGGACGAGATTTAGGTTTATGGTCCGATTCTATTCAAAATATGTACGTGGGGGTTTTTAGCGTCGGATATTATGAATTTAGTCGAAGATCATTGATTTTTAGTTGAAATTCATGAATTGAAGATAGCAACTTCAAGATGGCGGATGAGTTAATCTTTAGATGGTCTCCTCATTGAAGGACTAGATAGCTCAGAACCTCAGAGGATAAAAGGCCTCATAATGACGATTCTTTAACAAAAATGCATAGATTAGGGCGTTCTTAAGTACTAAAAAGCACAAAATAAAATAATTGATAAAAAACCTTTTTAAAGACAAGCTTTTATTCAAATGCACTGAAAAGTAAGAACGCTTTTGTATTCGAACTGGAAACTTTGCGCGACAAGCTTTTGAATCTATAACTCACATATTATTTTTAACTTTTTAGTGCATTTGATAAAAGCTTGTCTTTAAAAAGGATTTTTATTAACTCTTTTATTTTATGAGTGTACTCGTACACTTAACGGCCATGTTGATCGTCAAAACTATTGTTACTAGTCTGAAGAAAATTCTCACTGGATGAGAGAACTACATACACGAAAGTTCGAAAATGTTAATGTTTGGCTAGGAATCATTGGAATGGAAATAATTAATTGGCACTGCTTCAAAATAATGTTGTGCCAACTTTGGTATATTAATTTCCTGCTCAAGGAAACCAACAAGTTTCAGTTGATGTAATCAATGTCCTGCAACACCTTCGGAATCGGTGGATAGAGAGGCGAGGATAACTAGAATGGCCAGCATGATCAGCTGATCTCAAGCATTTTGATTTTTTCTGAAGGGAATGTTAGAAAGATATAGTATACGAAACGTAAGCAAGCGATATAGCTGACTTGAGAAAAAGATTAACAACCATTACGATTGGGTTACGCCATAAATGTTCATTAACGTTAGAAGACATTCTTATTCACGATTAGGATGCCACAATGGCATTTTGAACATTAATTTCTATTTCATTTCACCACATTATCAAGAACGAAACGCTATCAGTTATTGAGTCTTCAATTCATTGAAGCGTATTCCATCAATGAAAATTTTGTTCTTGTGGTAATTTTTGCAACGTTTTAAAACCATATCATTTTTCAATAGAGAATCAAATTGTTATTTAATCAACTAGGGTATTAATGGTGGCGATTAATGATCGAGATATTTTAATGCGAGAGCGAAGTGAGCGCGTTAATTTTCGAGATCATTAATCGCCATTTTAATATACGAGTTGATTATAAACATTTTCCGTCGACCTCGTTCCTGGGGTCAACGTGAAATTTTCTATATCCATTCCCTTCAACTAGGAGGAAACTTATAATATTTGGATTTGAAAATACATAAAGCACCCCGCACCGAATACATGAAAAAATGACTCTCAGCCAATTTTGAAATTTTGTTGGGATATTGTAGTACAAGTTATAGTAGAGGAGACCGTGGGAGGTCGACCTTCACCGATCTGATAACTCGATGAGACATATTTTTTATCAAATATAATTTATAAACAAATATGCCCATGATAACTTGCCTATCGAAAAGTGTTCGTAGCTATTTTTAATTGAATTAATTTTAATCAATTTTCTTGCATCACCTTCACTCTTTTGATAACCGAATGAGTTTCACCTCAACTGATAGTTTTCAACACACAGAATATGCCTAGGTAGGCTTGCCTACTTATTTCTGTGCATGGCCTACCTGGCAAGCAGATGTGAACAGGTAAGTCAATATAGGTAACTACACCGATCTGTTAACCAATCGAAATTGATATCATAGGTAAGATAATTCAATTACAAAACCAATCGTATAGGCTTGCCTGCAAAAAATCGTACATAAAATATTATTGCCAAGCTATAAAGACATAGAATTTTAGCTATTTGATAGGTGCGAGAGAGAAAGTAGAGCGTCCGAGGTCCGTGTGATAGAACAGGACACAACCTTGCAGCTGCACTCTACCTGACCGTTGAATGTATCCGAGTGCGCATGCTCGTGTACATGTGAGTGACAGTGACAGCATTTATTTACACTCGACAGTAATTTTGAACTCTTTTATATGCTTTGTAATGAACGCTTTTAACAACATAAATGTATTAAATTTAATTTTTCTATATTGATGATTTTTTTCATTTATTATACTTAAATTTTGGAAGTAACACTTATTCTTTCCCGCTTTACGGCATTTATTTGATTTTAAATAATAAATAAATTATTCTTTATTTAATTTTAAATAGAAAATATAGATTTTTTATCATTTTTAAATTTTATAATTCAGCTTTAAAATGAAAAAAAAAATGTTTAATTTTTATTTTTTTTTCATTTATTAATATATTAAATTATTTATTATTGATTATTTCATTGCTGTAAGTATATATAGTGTGAAATAATACAAAAATTGTGATCGAAATTAGAGTTATAATAAATTAGAGTTCAAAATTACTGTCGAGTGTAAATAAATGCTGTCACTGTCTCTCACATGTACACGAGCATGCGCACTCGGATACATTCAATGGTCAGGCAGCGTGCAGCTGCTATGTTGTGTCCTGTTCTATCATACGGACCTCGGACGCTCTACTTTCTCTCTCGCACCTATCAAATAGCTAAAATTCTAAGACTTTATAGCTTGGCAATAATATTTTATGTACGATTTTTTGCAGGCAAGCCTATACGATTGGTTTTGTAATTAAATTATCTTACCTATGATATCAATTTCGATTGGTTAACAGATCGGTGTAGTTACCTATATCGACTTACCTGTTCACATCTGCTTGCCAGGTAGCCATGCACAGAAATAAGTAGGCAAGCCTACCTAGGCATATTCTGAGTGTTAAAAACTATCAGTTGAGATGAAATTCATTCGGTTATCAAAAGAGTGAAGGTGATGAAAGAAAATTGATTAAAATTAATTCAATTAAAAATAGCTATGAACCTTTTCGATAGGCAAGTTATCATAGGCATATTTGTTTATAAATTATATTTGATAAAAAATATGTCCCATCGAGTTATCAGATCGGTGAAGGTCGATCTCCCACCGGCTCTTAGACTTGTACGAGAAGTTACAAGTGCAAGTTTATATTAGTTTTTATTTATCTCTAGTTTCGGTGTTATAAATTTTTGAAAATCATAAAATGGCTGTTTTACCATATTAAGGTTCACTTATCCAAAAGTATTACTTTATAGATGATTAGTACCAAAATAATAGCATTGCTGGTTTAAAGGAAGTCAAATGACATGTCAGTCAGTCGGTCGTTTAGACAAAAGAAACCACCTATTATACAGGGTGGGTCAAAAATAGCGACAATTTAGCTATTTTGCCAATCTTTAACATAGGTCCCATTAATGGGACTGAGTATTTTTCATTAAGAATATCTTTATTGAAAGATTTTTCTTATGACAAGAATATTTTCTTTAAAAGTTTTAAATTTCATCCATTAGCAACAATTTTTTTTTAAGTTTGTTTTTTATACTTTATGTTTTTAACATTAGTCACTTAAATCAGCCTTTTTGAGACAATAAATCCGCTTTGAAGCAAAAACTACTTGGCTTAGTTTTCAGTTATACTCAAAAGTAAATTACCCTATGATGCACTCAATGTCTGATTTTTTAAATATAAATATTGATAATTGATATTCTATAGGAAATATTATCTTATGTCCTCTCTTCTAGTCAAACCTATATTCATTATCGCTCTAAATGGTTACGTTTCAGACATGCTTGGACCATACTCTGCCGATAGTCATAACAACGATGCGTTTTGTCTGGTAAATGAATTAAATCAAGGGCTGAATCAGTGGTACAAGAAGGCGACATAATATGTGACCGCGGTTACAGAGATTCTGTACCAGCTCTGAAGAACTTGTTACGGTTTTCAGCGGGGCAATTGTTTTGCGCCGTGAGATCATATTTATTTCATCAAGAAATAAGATTGAATAATATTTTCTATAGAATATCAGTTTTAAATATCTATATTTCAAAAACCAGACATAGGAAATCGATGAAACTTACACGAGGGTAGGGTAATATTTACTCTGAAGTATAATTGAAAAATATGATTCAAATTGACAGGTCCATTCAAGAATAATTAATAAACATATAGATTAGATGCAAAACACCTGTTTCAACCAACATTTGTAAACACCCCGTAAAAATGTGATTGTATCCTCATATTAAGCAATTAACATAAGTCTTCCTGAAGTGTTTTGACTTCAAAGCGGGATTAATGTCTCAAGAAGGGTGTTTTAAGTGACTAATGTTGAAAACATGGAGTATAAAAAACAAGCATTTAAAAAACAATAAGTGTCTTGGGAAAGAGTTGAAACTTTCAAAGAAAATATTCTTTCTTAAGATTTATTAAGCGTATTGCTTACATGGATTCAGTTCTTGAGAGAAATGTCACAAATACAAATTCACATAATATGACAGAGGACACAATAGTACAGACACCTTCATAAATTCTATGTGCAGCACAATTAAAAATTACATTTTAAAAATAAAAAAATGAAAAAGTTATCAGAAAAGACTCCCAATAAACGTATTTTTAATGAAAAATACTCAGGCCCGCTAATGGGACCAATGATAAAGATTGGCGAAATATGCTAAATTGTCGCTATTTTGTCTTAACGACCGACTGACTGACATGTCATTTGGTCTTATTTGAACCAGATACGCTATTATTTTGTTACTAATCATTTAAGAAGCAATACTTTTGGATAAGTGAACCTCAATATGTTTTAGTAAAACAGCCGTTTTTATGATTTTCAAAAAATTATATCTTCGAAACTAGAATAGAAACTAATTTAAAATTGCACGTGTAACTTCTAGTGACTTGTACTACAATATCCCAATAAAAATTTAAAATTTCCTGAGAGCCATTTTCCCATGTATTTGGTGCGGGATTCTTTGACAGCGCAAAGGTAATGTGATTTGGAATTTGAATAATATTCGAATTCATGTATGTTCAGTTGCCCTATGCCACAATAATATATTAATGGGGAAATCGGCCATTTATAGGTTATAAATGGTCGATTTTGGTGTATGTTTGGTTGCATATATCACAATCATGCATTAAAAAATAAATTGAAGATTAATAGGGGTCGTCAACGATCGATTTCGGGTAGATTAAACTGGCTCGTTAAAACGAGGTCTCCGGAAAATACCTTTTAAATGAGGTATCACATGTCGCTACTTCCAATTTTAAAATTGAAAAGGGGAGAAATGTCACTCGAAGTGGCTTGAATTCAGGGATAAATTTTTTTACGTTGCAGGGGGCAGAATAATTCTGATATTTTACAGACTGAATTCAGTATATTGCGTCCGTTTTTAATTATTATACTCCATGAAACTGATACTGATAAATACTTATTTTATTGATTTTCAGAACTGTAAGCTTCTACTGCCTTGGGATGACGATTGTCAAAACTTTATGTGTTATCAGCGGTTTCAATATTTATGCCAGATACGCACATTGTGATCCTGTAGCAACGAAGCAAATCACCAGTAACGATGAAATATTTCCGTTTTATGTACTGGACGTTGGTGGAAAAGTACCAGGATTAGCAGGACTTTTTATTGCTGGAGTTTTCTGTGCATCCTTGAGGTAATATACATAGTGTAAAGCGATTATCTAGGGTCGGGATCAATAACTATTATCCCTGGAACCATTACGTTATTTATGACGTCAAGATACTTTTTCAAACTATTTTCAAAACTCAACTCCTACCCCCGGACGCCAGATTCTATAGTTGTTCACTCCACTAACCAGGGGTAGAAACAAATGGAGGATACGGATATCCAGGGTCTGGTCTTTTTGACCTAATTAAATTTCCAAAGGACTGTAGGCTGTAATTACAGCCCTTGAGACTGGACTATGGTTGCGTTTGAATTCACAGACAGTCAGATAGACCTGTCTTTGTTTTAATATTGCAAAATCATACACACTGCTTACTCTGTATTAAGACTAACTTCAAAAATGGCTGACCCACACAAAAAAGTAAAGTTGACATTCATATACATAGGTACATCTATAAACCGAAAGATGGCATTAGGTATATAAATTTTTTATATATTTCTAACAGTCTTTATCCTAACTTGAAAACGGTTCTAATTCTATAGTTTATATGGTTGGAAAGGGGAAGGTAGTTTCCATATAATCTTCCGAATGTAACCACAATATAACAATTTTATCTAAACTTCCACTCATTCCATTTTCACAATTTGAATTCATTACACAAGGTTGAAGTTCTCCTACTTCAACAATATATTTCATAAGTTCCAACAATAGAACATAAACCAGAACACCTCTAACAAAATATAATTACACAATCCTATATCTTACTTTGTCACCCCGGAGACCGATTTTCCTATTTTTACAGTCTACTTTCAGAAAGTGATTTTGCTGGTGGCTTCGTAGGAATTAAATTCACATACTTCAACTTTATAACATCGTCTTTTAACAAAAAAAAAAACTTCACGGCCTACTCGTAATAATTACTTTGAGCTTCACGGAGAGAAAACTGCACCACTTTAATATCTCGCACCACCCTTTGTCAAAGCCCAAACTACGGTGTTATCACACTCCTGATCTACCCCTAGCTAAGAACCAACTAAGCAGGAAGCAGTTATATGGCTGGGATTCTGAGTACGTGACATCATCGTGTATTACTTATTATATTCACAATTACTTTAACTTAGAAAATTTGAGCATCTTATAAAACAACCTTCATGAACTTTATTCTGGATTAAAACGACCTAATATCTGTATATTAGTCTTATTATCATTTTAGGATCAAAATCGTTTCAATGCAAGTATCTGGAGAACAAAAAAATTGAAACTTGTGATCTACTTCATTAGCGCGCCAACTGCTCTCGTTCAGCCATGCATCATAACTTGAGCAGCTAGAAAAACTGACATGTTGTTACCCCCGACAACACCCGAAAACGTAACTCGGGGCACTGTTGGATCGAATGGTTCATCGATCTCTAGCTATAGGATATCTAAACCAAAGAGCAAATAGATGCAAAATGTGAAGTTCAATATTTTGTTCAATCAATTACCAGGACGCTTTGAATTTTATTATACTCTAAATACCTGCCAGAGTCAAAAATGAAATAAATGCCGGTGGCAATCCTCCCGAGTAGGTAGGATTGTCAATTAATGAAAAATAAATGAATTCACGACGGTCAATTGGTGAGAACTGGAATATTTTACACCTGTACTTTCAGTATCATATGAAATATTTACAATGAACGAAATAAAATCAATCAGGTGTTTTGCTAACCAGATACACTCAAACGGCTATCAAACACATTGAGGATAATATGCACAACATGGAAATATTGTTATAAGGGTGTCTTAATGGTTTACACAGAATGTTTCACTTACGGTTAACTCACTACCTAAGCAAAACTTTTGCATGCATGCTTATGCTCTACGGAAAACTCAATTTTTTTAACGGTCACGACTTGCAGAACAATTTTTTGTTCTCGAACTGGATAAATAAAATAAAACTTGTTCTCGAAACGAAAGCAAAAGGGCTCGTTCTCGGACTGGAAGTAAATTCCTTGTTATTGGACTGGAAGTAAAGAAAGTGATCTAAATTAAATCTCGGCTTTTATATCCACCGGATTTAAAAGAAATATCGGACAAAAACCATATTAAGAAAGACGGTCTTTTTGTCTGATTGACTTAAGAACTGGACAAAAAATCAGCTTATGTTTTTACTAATATAAATTTACTATTTTCTACCATCATAATAAAAATATCCAGAAAAGTCTTTTAGTCTTTTTGTACAGTGCAAAAGGGTATCAGAACTTTCTTTTGCTCGGTTTTGTGATCGTTTCAGTAGCTTTGTATATTTACACTTATTTACTAAACGGGCCTTATTTTGTTGCCAGACCATAATTAATATTGAACCCCAAACAGGCAGGGACGTACCAAAGTTACTTCAAACTTTTGGTTAGCCGTTCTTAGTAACAAAAGACACCTACTCCACCAAATGATTTTCCCTAAACTGGGTTTACAAAATCAGGACACGTGATATATAATTGTTATAACTGCTCGTTAGTTGTTAAAGGTAAGCCTTCACTATACTGGGCATTATTAGTCTATTGACCAATAACTGGACAACCTCCCAGAGCGGCTTGAGAAACTATCACACTCTGTATATAATGAAGCGTGGGCCTTGATTTGACAGAACAGTTACCAATCTCAGATAGTTCAGAAACAATAATACACTTAGGAATTTTAATAATATATATGAATTTTCTAAAGAATAATAATAACAACTTATACCCATGGTATAAATTACGGAGAAAATGTATAGAACGTCAGAATGAAATTAATATATAAGATATACTTGAGTGTGAACGGATATGGTATGCCTAGTAGAATAAGTGTTATTCAGTTACCTTGGCGATTGCTAATATTACTACTTTTGTCGAATTATTAGTTGACTCTACTATAAAATCAAATAATTGAATGGGTCCTCATTACAATGTACAAATATATATATATATATATATATATATATATATATATATATATATATATATATACCTTGCCAAATGCCAAATAGACAGTTCTATTTTCTTACCCTAGACTGGAGAACACACCTCGTTTTAATGTAACTTGATTTTTGTTTTGGATTACTGATTTTTATTACGCGTTCACTAGTTCGTAATATGATTATTTAGCATCTTTGTAAAATTTGAATTCTATTCATTGAGTTATTACTTACTGAGATAATTTCTGTTGTTTGCACTTCCACTATTTTCTGCATATTTTTGATACACTGGCTACGTTAGGAATGATTTACGAAGTCTACATTTGTTTCGTATCGAAAGATGGCTATGCATCTCCACTAGATGGAATTTGATTCTACTCTGATGCCCTTCATACTATGAAGGCGTCCGCTGAACTGAACTTCTCTTTCGGAATGAACTCGCGGAACTTCTCTTTCTCTCTGATCTTAACTGTTTCTGACTGCTTTTTCCTTTGACTTTGTTCTTATGAATATGACCCTTCTCGGTAGTGAATATCGCGGTGTAGTTCCCACAGTGATATATTATAACTTCGGACATTACGTGCCTCCACGGTATATTTCCATCGCATTCTTAGTTCGTTAATATTTTCCTCCCGGCTGTCGGAGAATCGTTGATTACCTATCGCGGCGTGGAGCTCGATGGTAATAAAAATTGTCGTCATTAATTTTGGTCTGTTTTAACTTTGAGGTCGTCGCTGTCAACGTAACATATTCATGAGGCATTTTGATGAGTGGTGTTATCATATCAAATATTTTACGGGTTTTTTATTTTTTTTGTCGGAACTCATCCCGCATTCCTGCCTTCTAATTCAATAGCGGACGAAGTAAAACAGTCGTTTACCTTTTTGTGTCGCGTTGCTTCAGTCAAGGGCATAACAAATTTTTACGTTAAAATAACTTGATTGATCGCAGCCATCACATAATCTCTAGATAAAAAAACTGTTTTTGAGGAAAAATATTACGATTTCTTTGAAAATATGAACAGAAAGTCCAAAAAAAAAAATTTGACTGATTATGAAAAGTTGAAAATCCTGATGCCAAACACTTCTGAAAGTACAAAAGTTCACTCAGCTATGAAATCTACCTGAAAGAATGAATGAAACTGAGAAATATTCTGCAATAATTTCAAGATATCTCAATGAATATTTTTCAGTGCTCTCTCGACTAACCTCAACTGTTTGGCCGGTACGATCTACGAGGATTTCCTCAAGAGAATTTTCGAGAAGAAAGGTTACTCAAACGCTAGCTTTTCTTTGAAAATACTGGTTGTTATAATTGGAGTGATAAGTACTCTCATGGTATATTTCGTGGAGCACTTTGGTAGTTTACTCAGTCTGGCGATTGGACTCACGAGTGTAGCATATGGTCCATCGTTGGGGATGTTCACTATGGGCGTACTTTTTCCCAGAGCCAACAGAATGGTTAGTTATATATTCAAAAACATAAATATTGAATGTACTTGACTGATATTTCTTTGATCATTTGCAGGGCGCTTTCTATGGATCCATCACCAGCTTATTATGCATGTCATTGCTCATTATTGGAAACAGTTATTATAAAATGATGGGATTGTTGGGATATCCGAAAAAACCATTATCTGTTGATGGGTGTGAAATTCCTGGCAACTTTTCGATAAAAAGGTAACACATTTGAATAATCTGCACCTTCCAAATGATCCTTTGTTTTTCGTATACCTAGTAACTACAGATTGTCCTTCCAAGAATTTTTCCAGACTCTTTTGAGCTTTATCGCAGGGACAATTATCACAAAGGGTCAACAGACAAATTCAAGTCCTAGGTATTCTTGAGAAAATAGAAAAAATGTCTTTCCTAGCTAGTTGATATATTCCTACAAATTTGTATTGTGATACAGTCAATTAGTCTAATAGAGATATTATTTCCAAATTTTGGCCAGTGACCTGAAATTTTTACATGAATTCTTCTTACTTATGATGAAATATTTGAATGTTTGGATAAAACATTCTTATCCATGTATAATACGTTTCACAATATATTGTGGTTGTTTATCTTTATAACAAATAAATGATTGGGACATTTTATTCTATAAACAAAAATTGTATACACTCCCCAAAACGGCAAATTTGGGAATGAAAAAAATCCGTAAAATGCTACTTTTGCGGACTTGTCCGTAAAGTGTCGTCATGGCCACAATTCACGAACTGAGTTTTATTCATTCATAAAACATAACTGAACATTAACGGGTGTTAATAAATACTATAAAAACTGTGAACAGATAACATTTTGCCGCAGAAGAGCTAGGAATTTTGATTTTTTCAGAATAAAATTGTCGAAGGTTATTGTTTCGCGGAGCCATCTTCATATTACGATTTGTCCGCGAAAGCCTCATGTAGCGTACTTGTTAGAAAAACTACTATTTTTTACTACCGTACGAGTATGTGAAGTTTCACTTTTCTTCACTAGTGCGTAAAGTAAAACTCTTTACGCACTAGTGCTTGAAGTAAAATATGTCAAAAATTGTATATAGCAACAAACAAGTATATTATATTTGCTTATATTTAGTGTGCAACAAATTATCAACAGTTTTTTTAGTTTGATCATAATTTTATTTAAATGCCATCGATTTGATTTAAAGCATATAGACCGTGGATATCGATTTTGGTGAAAGTGAATAGGCCGTGACTCTGTGGATTAGAAAAACTGTCAATCTCTAAAATTTCATTAGTATCACAGATCTCAGAGCAAAAATATATGTTATTAATTAATTTCTAAAGTTTATTCAATATATAATAAAACCCAATTTCATTTAATGAGGTGAGAAGATTTTGTTATACTTAATAATTCAAAAATAAACTAATATGGATTAAAATTAATCTGGCGAAGACAATACTCCTCCAAACATCATAAACAGTGCTCAAAAGGCCAATAAAAATTTATTACCAGAAAAATCTACACATATTTATGAGCAGGAATACAATATATTTATAGAATGGTGTACAAAGAATGAAGTAACAAAATACTCGGAAAACATCATTTTGGCCTATTTCTCTGAGGAATTAAATAAAGTCTTGCAAACCTTCTACACTATGGTCGATATATTTTATGTTGAAAAGCGCCTTAGAATATAAAAACAACTTGAATATTTCGAACTTCCACAAGTTAACAACATTTATGAAACAAAAAATTAAGGACATAAAACAAAAAATCCAAAATTTTTGAAAGAGAAGAATTGAAGGCTCCAGATTTCCAGTTTTTAATGATCAAAGTAACTAAACGCTCGAGTATATAATATAAAACCTAAATATTTTGTAAAGTTATGTGACGAGTTAGATCGTAGCTTAGTTCAGAAACGCTGTTGAAATGTATGGTGTTCGTATCCTCAAAGGTCACCGTCTTAGTTAGGCAACATACCATACGTAAAACGTCATATTTCTCAAAATAATATAAAACCATTTGCGTTTGCTTTACAATTTTACATGCAAAACGCCAGGATATTTCCTTTTGTTTTTCTCTTTAATTCAGCTGTTTGTAACATTGCAATATGTTATTTTCTAGATTGCTTTTATAATTGGAATTTCGGGGGCTTGTCGCCGGGAAGAATTATGTAAAATGACACTTAACGATGTGGATGATAAACAAACAGTGTATATTATAAAAGAAACAGAAAACAAAAATGGAATGGATGGCATTTTTACGATTTTAAATCATAATAATTCTTGATTTGATTAGTTATCTTTCATAAAAATATATCTCATAAGACCATCGAATAGCAACTTTTTAAAACTTGCCCAATTCAACAGCTTTTACAGGACAATACTTTAGGAGGTCTTCAGCCTCTATGCTAGCAAATTCTGAGAGACCTTCTAACTGTAAAAAACATGGACATCTGCTGTTGCAGAAGGCTATGCGGATAGCACAATTACACAAAAGAATAAAATTTCTGATAATTTTTTTTGGATGACATAATGGCATCTACTTCCAAACGTAGCGTTTCTAGAAACTACAGTTTTACTGTTGACAACTCTAATAAATAATTTGTGGAACCACTCAATACTCAAACTACAGTTACAAAAGTAATGTCGTAAATTTTTTTGAAAAGGCCAAATCTAGAAATTTTGGTAGTTGTGATAATTGCACTTTTAATATTAATATTTCTAACTTTTAATATTAATATTTCTAACAACTTACAACTGTTTTGTAAGAGTTGAATATGTTGTAAACTTCAAATAAATGTATGTTCGTGAAATGTACATTTATTACTTTACATACTAAAGCGTAAAGTAACTTTTGTATTTCTAATCTTAGTGCACAATATGTCCGGTAGTAGAAGAAATATTGTATGCAATTCATGTGTGAAGGCCTTTTTTGACTCATGTGATTGAATATTCACATTCGTCAAAAAAAGGACACTTCACACAGTTGTTACATAAATGAATATTTTTCTGATTTTTTTCCGATTCTTGAACTATCCATGATATTTTCAATATTGAAATCATAGTATATTTTATATTTTGAAAATAGTTTGGCAGACTTCTGCTTCTCAAAAACTATTTTGGCAGTCGAAAAACCTTTTGAAAAATAAGGAATGCTATTGAAAATACAAATTTCATGTTGTTTTTGAGATGCAAAGATCGGTTTATTTCCATTTGTCAACAATTTGAAAAAAAAACTCAGGAATATTTTCCATTTTTAGGTTAAGTATAAGTTTGATTATAAAAATTTTTTTGAAGCTTTTATAGAAATGCAATGAAAAGAAAAAATAATTTCTTTCATTGTTTGATCTAGGTTATTCTGTGAGTAACAGATTCAAAATCTTGCCGCGCAAGATTACCTATTTTGTATCCGCGGCAAGCTTTTGAATCTGTTACTCACCTAGATCAAACAATGAAATAAATTATTTTTATCTTTTTAGTGTACTTGTATAAATAAAAGCTTGTTGAAAAGGGAAACATTCTCAATTGAATATTGATAGAAAGATTTTTCTGTGAATTGAAAAATCCACGATTAAAATGAAGTTATTTCTTGTGAATGTCTAACAGAAAACAACTACTTCCCCGGCTAAAGCCACGCTGGACATTGAACTACATCTGATAGATATTCTGTTTATATTTTCAACAAATAAAAGCTTGTCTTTTAATTTTTTTTTATAATTTTCTTTTTCAACTTTTTAGTTCTGCTTTTTTATTATTAACTAATAAATGCTTGTTTTCATAATATTTTTTTCAAATTCTTTAGTATTTATGATATTAAATAACTAGTTAGGTAATTTATATCTAACTAATTCCAGAATTTCCAAAAAATCATGATCTCCGACCCCGAAAACCCCCACATACCAATTTTGAATAGAATCGGACCATAATCACAAAATTTGTCCGCCATATTGAAGCCGCCATTTTGTTTTTTTCTTCTAATAATTTCATAATGCATTGTCGCCGGAATTATGTACACCTGCCAAATTTCAAATCAATCGGACGATTAGAAGAGGGTCAAATTTAGCACGGGAACTATGAACACCTGCCGAATTTCACGTTAATCGGGCAACCAGAAGTGGGTCAAATTTAACTTCCAAGATTTGATTACAGACAGACAGACACCGGGACAGGTGAAACTTAATAAATGCTTGTAATAATAAAACATTTGAAAGAATAGTATATTAAAGTATATGTAAAGTGGATAAAAAGGGCTTTAAAACACGCGCGATTTTTCGAGCACGACGGCGCAGCCGGAGTGCTCGAAATAGAGCAAGTGTTTTTAAGACCAGTTATCCACGAATACTTTACGTTATTTTTTTTTATTGGTGCACTTTGAAATCATATATACTGGTATTATTACTACAAATAATAGAAATAAGAACTAATAATGCAAGAAGGTTGAATTCGTGATGTGACATCAGTATACCTTTCGTTGTCATAGAAATGAGAAAAACATTCATTTGCAATTTGTTACCAAAGATCAATATTTGTTGTCACCAGAGCTCAAAAATGAATTATTCTAATATCGATTTTTGAATAGTGAGGCAGAATCGCGGTTAATACCGCGAAAATCCAGTGATATATATATATAAAAAAGAATATGAAAAGTTCATCAAATGGATGGAGGAGCACATATAAATGAACGAATTGTGAGTAATATTTTGACGTTACAAGGTACTCCTGTCAGATCAATAATCAAAAATTTGTCATTTAGACTTCACGTTTCTCGATTTGTTGATGTTGTCATGGTTACCTTTAAAAAACGCGCGTTTTTTAAAGTTCGATTTAAACACGCTGGGGCGTGCTTTAAATGGGTAAAAAGGGGCACCAATAAAAAAAAGTTTCGTGTGAGGTATCTCGAATTATTTTCTGAAAAATTGACTGTTCTATTCTCACACAACCATCATTATTTTGGTATTTATATCATCTATTCACTATATTGATAAATTGATCTAATTGATAAAATTATTATTTCAGTCAATCACATGACGTCTATGTAATACCAATCTTCAGAATTTCTTTCTACTGGTTCACGCTAATCGGAACAATCATATGTATGACCGTCGGCCTCATCATCAGCTACATGTCCAAAGAACAAGAGCCTCCTGTTGCAAGAGAACTGTTGAGTCCCGTCATATACGGATTGATAGACGCAGAAAAATACAAAAACAGATTGAATCTGGACTATACCGACGTCGTGGAACCCTTGACTATGAATGAAGATGTGAATAAGGGGAGGAGGCCATCTAGATGGGAGGCTTTGCGAGAAGAAAGAATGAGGAAGCTGTCCAAGCTATCGGTTTTATCAGATGCTATTGATAATTAGGAAGTAGTTGAAATTGGAATTTTCCAAAAACTTCATATGGGGTGTGTTGTAGTATTTTGCTCATTTTCGAGCTAACTTTCGTTTCTATGATGACAAACACTTCCTTATGCAAAAAAGACGCTGAAGAAATGTACTGTTCGGAGAAATATCCGTATATATTTTTTTCAGGAAGTATTTGGTGCTTATCGTTTGAAATTATAATCGTGTATTATTATACAAATACTGTTTAAATATTTTTTTTATATATATATATATATATATATATATATATATATATATATATATATATATTGGTTAATGGGTTGACATGAAAAACAAAATTAATATCTCATCCCGGCAATTCTTCCAAATAGATAATAAAATATATTATTGAATATCGGAAAAATGTACCAAACTATAAGAATAAAATCGTATTTTTTCCATGAATTATTTGGTATCATTTATTCCTAACGATATTGGAAACAATAATGCAATAATGATCGGAAAAGTAAGAGTTGTAGAACCATAATATTGGCACACAATTCTGAATGATTAGAAATTAATCAAACCCCTAAAGATTGAAAGATATCATTAAAGAATTGGAGAAAGCTGTTAAATAAAAACAAAATTAACACTCGATGAAGTTTTGTATACGTTTAATTTTCTTTTTCAAATACTATTCAACCATCTTATTCAATATGTTGCGAGGGTATTCAGTAAAGCCTGTAAGTTTACAGTAATAACGTTTATTAATGAAAAAAACCCATGACGCGGCCTGCTTAGATTAATGAAAGAGGAGGTAGAACATAGAACAGAAATCAGATTATTTTAAACAATTGATAAGATCCAACAATAATAGTCCAAAAAACCTTTGGAATGTAATTAAAGACATATGCAATAATTTTTGTTTGTTATGAAATCAAAAAGATGCAAATAGATGAAAACACATCAACATCAGATGCCCTCGAGATCTCTATTTCAACAATTATTTTCGTCTAGATAGATAGGAACTTGGCACTCGAAATCAAACCAACCAACATCAATCCAATAAAGAAATCCAACCCGTTTTATTTTTCATGACTCCCACTGATAAAAACGAGATATATATGATCATACAAAATTTTAAAAATAACAATGCACCGGAATTGACGGCATAAAACGTGAAACAATTAAAGAAATTTCGGAATACATAGCCGAGCCTCTTCTTGATTGATGGATAAAATCTTTAAAACTGGTACATGTCCAGAAGTGTTCAAAATTGCGGAAGTAAAGCCATTATTAAAAAAAAGAGACAAGTCTTTAGTTAGTAATTATCGTCCCATATCAATAATAACAAATTTTGCAAAAATTGTTAAAAATTCGTATGAATGCTTATCTCAAGAAACACAACATTCTTTCAGACAGAACTCTCAAATAAAATATATCCCGCTCTAGGTAACAGTAAATGTGCCGTCTGCAACTTGAATTTTGAAATAATCATAGTCTGACCTGGAATTTTTTAGGCAACCCACTAATTTCAAAGTGTCTCTCCGAAAGAAATGATTCTAACTCTTTCCATCTTTGCAAAGTGAGATTGCTTCTTGAAAATGTGTTTTCCATTTCTTCCGGTCTTCCTGATGATCGTGGAAGCGTGAAATAGATTTTCGTCGACAAAAATGTATTAAAGACCTAGTGAATGCGATGTCTCTCTTGCGTCAATGTTACGAATTATTTCTGGTGAGTGTTCTCTTTTGGGAAACATTCTTCTTTGCCTCATTCATCTTTATGAGTTGTTGATTAAGACTGGAATAGAAACTCAAATAACTATCTGAATGAAAATGCAAATTTTCAATTTCTGAAATTTTTCTTTTGAGTTAGGGTTTTTTCAGATAATCTATCAGATGTAGTTCAATGTCCAGCGTGGCTTCGGTTGTTTTCTGTAAGACATTCACAAAAAAAATAACTTCTTTTTATCGTGGATTTTTTCAATTCACAGAAAAATCTTTCTATTCAATATTCAATTGAGAATGTCTCCCTTTTCAACTAAATTTAATATAAAATACTTTTCATCCATTGAACATATGGGTGAAGGTCGTCCCTAATTCGGATCTTAGACTATGAATGTAATATGATAATGTAAATGGATAAACCTGACTTGCTACAAATGTTTTTCAACATAACGTAGTTAAATAAAGATCTATCTATATATCTATCTAACCAACAGATTGAGCAAAGTCTTCTTAGAGTTTCCAAATCCTCAAGAAAAGAGACAACATCGTAAAATTTGTCATTTTGGAAGAATCATTGTTTTTTATTATTTTTTGTTATATACAAGTTGTGGTTGTTTCATTAGTAAATTGTAAATAGAAATGAAACACACATGTATCTTTCATAGGAATTTTGATCCTATAATTAAACGAAAAATCCTGGCGTCTAATTCAATTTCTAACCTTTGCTTGATACATAAAGGGAAGAAAATTAGTAAAGAACTCCACATCGCTATGAATATGCAGTCTAAGTGGCACTTCAGTCGCTAGTAGTTGAACATACACTATGTTTGTTGACTCAACGCAATAATTATCACCAACATCCTTTCGCCAATAGTACAGTGAAAGGTAGATGATTGAGATAAAATACACAGTATTTTTCATAACTTTCTCGTAGGTGATGAATTAGGTGGAAAGGCAATTTCACTTAACAATGCCTTCGACTTATCAGGCAAAATGTCGACTCCTAAATTACGTCAAAATATGACGAAAAATTCATCTTCGACAAATTAGGCGCCCACCTTAACAATTCATCCCTCAAACAACGCTTATCAGAAAGTTGTGTTCCACTATTCCTTGTTTCTTCCAATACGAACCAAAAATACATATAGGTGTTAGTTCATTTCCTTGAATTGTTAAAAAAAACTTCCAAAATTTATTACAGAAATTCACATATATTCACACAATATGTACATATATTTACATAATATCGAATTCAACCAATTCACAAAAACCGGGAAGTGTAAGTCAAATAATTCGATGTTGAGTAAACTGGCGAAGAAAAGTAGTAACGAGGTGCAGCTGGAAGTGCAGTATATGCAGCTGGAAGTGCAGTATATGCAGCTGGAAGGACATTGTACCTTGCAGAAACAACAGGAGAAACAGGAACGGAGGACACAGCAGGTCCCAGAGCTACCGAAGAAGCTTTAGCGAGGCCATTTCCAGTAGGAGCAGTTGTAAGCGGCGCAGCTGGAGCCGTTCTCGTAGCACTTTTTTCAGATTGAGCATCTTTGTCAGCCAGAGAAGACCTAGCTCTGGAAGGTTCTTGGATAATTGCCTCCGTATTCCTGCTAGAATTCGCTTGTGTGGCTTTAGCTTCTGCAGTTCGAGTCTCCGCAGCTACGATTGGGGAACCTACGAATGGCACGGTGGCCGCATTCACGGAAAGAGGAGCTGTCTTCGCTACTAGTGGAGCTGCTCTGATTGGGGAAGCCAATGCGTTGAAGTTGCGAGAGATCACTTGGGAGCTGTGGGCAGTAACTACAGCCGGGGCTACTGCTAGTGGAGCTACTATATTTTGTGGTGAAGGGTCGGCAGCGACAGAAACAAAGGCTACAGCCAAGACAGATACCTGCAATTGAAATAGTAAAAATATCGCCTTTTTCAATTCGCGTAAAAATCATTATTTAGTTCATGTAATTCCCTATAATCCACCTGATCTGGAGAACCCTCGTTTCATGAATCCAGCAATATTAGTATATATTTTTCTTCACACGATATATTGAAGTTATTACTATCATTTGTTAAGACTGATGCCTGTCGTGTGGAAATTCGAACCTACAAGTTTAGATCACAAAGTTTGAGGTTAGCACAAAAATAGAACACAGTATCACCGGAAATGGCTCCAGTTTCGAATTTTTAAATGGAACACCCTGTATATTGTAACATTTTTGGATTTCTGAGACAATCTGGATCAAAATGTGACATTTTGAAATGTTTTCAGGACTACCTCATTTTTTTAAGACCACGTTTGATATTTCATCTAGTTGGCCATGATCGGACGTAAACCAATCTGAGGATGTGATGTCAAAAAATTACAATCGCAAAGTTTTAGTGACTAGTATGATAGATAGAAATAAGACAAGTTGGCAAAATTACGTTTTCGTGTCTAACTATTATTTTTCAAATGGCAACCATTTTTTGACAAGCACTTTCCCAAAAAAATATTTTTTGACGAATCTAACGTCACTAATTCATTTGCGATTGGATTAAAAATAAGAACATAAATTAAATATTACTAAGGAAAATACTGGATAATAATTTATTTACTTTCGTCAAGTGTGCCATACATAGCCATGATGCATAATATTTCACAGTTATTTTTATCTAGTCTTCTTTGGAAAACAAAACACTCACTTAGGTAATGGCAGTGACATAAACTTCATGAGCAGACATTAAAAGTTTCTCAATTTTCGTTAAATTTCAGTTTAATTTTTCTTCAATATAATGTATACTCAAAGTGAAAATGTGGATATGTCATTAATATTTGGAGAATGTGATAGAAATTCATGGAATGCTGCTCAGTTGTTTGCTCAGAGATATCCCATTCGGCAACATTCAGTCCATCAGTATTTTTCGTATGTTGAGAATCGTTTTAGGCAAGAAAGAAATCGAGACGCGGAACAGAGGTTTATCATAAATGAAGATATTGAGATTAACGTTCTTGCTATGGTTGAGGTTGATAACGGTTTCTTCAAGATAAATTAGTCAAGAAATGCAAATGAGTCATAAATCAGCAAGAAAAATAGTGAAAAAGCACGGATTTCGAACATTTAAATATCATAAAGCATTTTAATAATCAAGTTATTGCAACCAATGGTCCAGTACGGTGGCCGGCCCGCTCACCAGATCTCACGGTGCTCGATTTCTTTATTTGGGGATATGTTAAAGAAAAGGTTAACTAAGCATGAGCCCCAGCCACTCTTGATATCTTGGAAGAAATCATTCTACGGGCATTTAAAAGTATAACGCCTCAAATGTTACGAAACGTGTTGAGAGAAACAATTGAACGAGCTGAAATGTGTCTTGAAAATGTACTACAGTGAAAGTAAATAAATTATTATCCATGGCACACTTGACAAAAGTAAATAAATTATTATCCAGTATTTTCCTTGGTAATATTTAATTTATGTTGTTATTTTTAATGTAATCACAAATATATTAGTATCGTTAGATTCGTAAAAAAATCCGTTTTTCGGAAAGTGCTTGTCAAAAATGGTCGCAATGTGAAAAATAATAGCAAGTCACGAAAATGTAATTCTGCCTACTTGTTTTATTCCTATCTATCATACTAGTCACTAAAACTTTGCGATTGTAATTTTCTGACATCACCTGAGGTCCTCAGATTAGTTTACGTCCGATCATGGCCACCTAGATGTAATATTAAAAATGACTCTAAAAAATCAAGTAGGCGTAAAAACTTTTCAAAATGTCACATTCTGATCCAGAATTGTCTCAGAAATTCAAAATATAGGGTGTTCTATTTAAAAATTCAAAACCGGAGCCATTTCCGGTAACACCGGAAGAGACCGGTTAGTAAAAAATATGCGAAAATTCTCCTCTTCACATACCATCCACCTATACCAAATCTCATTTTGATAGACCAAATATTCTAGACGTTATCACTTGTCTAATAGATTCGTTGTCACCTGGTATAAATAGTGAAATCTACTTTTCCGATTGGCTACGCTATCAATTTTTTAGGTTTTGATTGTTTTGCAGAAACGATTATTTTCCATTGCTAAGAACGGTTCATACCAATAAATGTGCCAGTTTCATGATCTATTTATGTGTGGAAAAAATATCTATAAAATTCTTAGATGAAAATTGAAATAATTTACTTACGAGAGAGTACATGTTTGCTGTTTGTTTTTACAGAACGAAAAAACTTGAATGTGATGATAATTTCAACAGAATGGATTTATATACTTTTGTGCACCCAATTGCACTACGAAAAACAGTTATGAAATCTTGATTGTTGTAACAATTTCGTTCTTGACTGAATTTGACACTCATTTGTATTCTTTCTATGGAAAAAATGTCCTCCCTTGTACCCAAAATTCTAGATATTATGTAATTCACGAGGATGTGACTGTATTTGGGAATGACTCTTATTGACCTCTATAGCCCCCGCTGCATATTCTGCATTTGAACGCTGTGCCGATGGAATAATAAAATGTACGATTTACGAAACCATACATTGTTCAAATCGACTAAGATGATAGATACTATTCCATCTGATTAGGAATATTAACTTTCACTTATGCACAAAAAAATCCAAATAGGCACCGACTCGTTCGTCATTCGAAGGAAATTCAATTTTGACTAATGTCTATTGATTTAATTCTGTCTAATGTTTTCTTCAATTGATATCACACTGAATTTTAAGTAAATTTTTCGGATATTCATTTTGTTAACGAGCTCACTACATTAAATTTCAAACAATTTTTTTTTATTTAAAAACCATTATATACAGGGTGTAACTGAATAAGTGTAAAACATTTAAGGAGGTGATTCCTCATCGAAAAAAAGATAGGATCTTTCATATAAAGAAACTTCATTGGAGCATCCCTTGTTAAGATACAGCCCCTTAAAGGGGGTACATAAAATTTGTATAACAATTTTTTTCACAAGCACTGAAAAAGTTACAATATTGAAATTAACCTGACGTTTTGTACTACCAAAAGACACTTAGCCAGTAATTTATTTGGTTTTACCCCATGGTTGTAAGGGTGAAAAACGCAACCCCTAAAATTTATTTCCAATGTAACTTTTTGTCTTATTATTTGTTTACCATTTAAAATTTATTTCCGATAGCCTGTTTCATTCTAAACAAAAATGTCTCCTGGGTTTTGCCCAAAATAAACCAGTAAGCAGCAAAACATTATTTTACGAACAACTACAGAGATACATCGTCATAAATGCGAAAATACGAAACTAATCTATCTAGTAGGTCGCTATTAGCGATAGTGACAATTAAATTGGTATGACGCTGTCAGTTTGGGAATTTTCGAAATTGAATTAATACTAATTGTGTGTTGTTGTTCTGTTCTTAATTTGTTACTTTAATAATTCACTTGTTAATAAAATGGCATACACAAATGAGGAAATGGCTGATATGCATTACGTTTACGGTCTGTCGCAGGGGAATGGGTTAGAAGCTTCTAGAAGATATGCTGAAATGTATCCTCAACGGCAGCATCCTTCACATAGAATATTTGCTCGACTTCATCAACGATTACGAGAATATGGTTCATTCGACAAAAAAACGCAGGATTGTGGTCGCCATCGAGAAATACGAACACCACAGCTTGAGGAAGCAGTACTTAATTTGATTGAAGAACAACCTACTACCAGTACTAGAAAGATTGCTTTCCAGCTAAATGTTGATCATATGACGGTATTTCGAATTTTAAAGGAACAACTCTTATACCCTTACCATCTGCAACGAGTACAGGCACTGTTACCGCGAGACTTTCCGAACCGTCTTGAATTTTGCAATTGGATGCTGGAAATGGAAATGGAAATTGTGACTTTCTGAAGACGATAGAATTCACAGACGAATGTAGTTTTTCTCGGGACAAGATTATTAATTTTCATAATTACCACATATGGGCTGATGAAAACCCTCACGCTATTGTCGAAACTAGCCATCAAGAACAGTTTTCTCTTAACGTGTGGCTCGGAGTTATTGGGGATGATTTAATTGGGCCTCATTTTCTACCTCCTCGATTAAATGGTGAGGCATACGTTCAATTTTTAAGAGAAGTGCATCCAGTACTGCTGGAGGAAGTTCCTTTGGGCGTCAGAAGGGATATGTTTTTTATGCATGATGGGGCTCCCGCCCATTTTAGTCAAGTAGCACGTCAGCATTCAACTGAAACATATGCAAATCAGTGGATAGGTCGAGGAGGACCACATAAATGGCCCGCTCGATCCCCGGATCTCAATCCTCTCGATTTCTCTATTTGGGGCCATTCACAGCATTTGGTATATCGTACTCCTGTTCGCGATGTAGAGGACTTAAGAAACCGCATCATCGATGCGTGCAGGGTAATCAGAGAGACTCCAGGAATATTTGAGCGAATACGTGGCTCAATGCGCCGACGTCTAGACGCATGCGTAATGTTTGAAGGTAGACATATTGAACATTCACTATGATTTCTACATGTTGTGTGTTTGTTATTAATAACTTAGTTTTGTTTATTACCCTTTAATCGTTTAATGCAGGTACTAACTACAAAATAACAATAAATCCAGTTCGCATTTATGACGATGTATCTCTGTAGTTGTTCGTAAAATAATGTTTTGCTGCTTACTGGTTTATTTTGGGCAAAAAACCCAAGAGACATTTTTTGTTTAGAATGAAACAGGCTATCGGAAATAAATGGTAAACAAATAATAAGACAAAAAGTTACATTGGAAATAAATTTTAGGGGTTGCGTTTTCACCCCTTACAACCATGGGGTAAACCAAATAAATTACTGGCTAAGTGTCTTTTGGTAGTACAAAACGTCAGGTTAATTTCAATATTGTAACTTTTTCAGTGCTTGTGAAAAAAATTGTTATACAAATTTTATGTACCCCCTTTAAGGGGCTGTATCTTAACAAGGGATGCTCCAATGAAGTTTCTTTATATGAAAGATCCTATCTTTTTTTCGATGAGGAATCACCTCCTTGAATGTTTTACACTTATTCAGTTACACCCTGTATAAACATTTTCTTATGTATCCTAAAATAAAATCGCGCTTTTCTCACTAGTACACTTATCACAACAAGATCTGCCAAAAAGAATACTATTCAGACTCAATCGAACATATCAAAACCAGCATCACTTCTCACTCTAAAGCATTTTGGCAATACATAAAGCATAAAAAATGTTTGGAAACAAGGTGACATAGGTATGGCGAGAATATCTGCCAGTTATTTTCAGAGTATTTTTCCTCTGTCTTCAACGTTCCTAGCCTCAACAATATTAACTGATAAAAATAACAGAAAACATAGCTGGAATTCGTCATTGGATTCCATACTACTGAAAATAAGTTATATCCCTTATAAAGCTGCTGACATTGACGAAGTTCCAGCTGGTTCTCTGGAATGAATTTGCAGTAATACTATCCATCCTTTTCAATAGAATACTTCGCGAGGGTTATTTTCCGGAAAAAGTTCCTGATATTCCAATTTACAAATCCGGCAAATTTCAGAAACCTCCCAAAATAATATATTATCACCCAGACTCTGTTTGAATCCACTATATTTATACCGATCAATTTATCAGAATGGATTCACGAAAAAACGGTCAGAGGGATCAATTCATTCTCATAAGCCCCATTACCTCTTCGAAAATTTGAATATGAGTTATCAGATCGATCCCATCTACACCGACTTGAGTAAGGCTCTCAATGAGATTGATCAAATCATTTTCTTGAAGAAACTTGCTAATGTCGGTATTTCAATATTTCTGTTATAACGTCAGGGATGCCGCATGGTTCTCATTCGGGCCCCCTACTATCCACCATATACATGATGTATTGATAGAACTTACACTTGGTGCAATGGTTCGTGCACCTACAGACATATAAATTAGTAAGTAGCACCTAAGCTTGTCAGCTTGAAAACCTTTCGAAATCCATTAAGACGATGGACGTCCGAAACGAGAGAAATCAAGTCACCACACCGTCTATAACCTCCAAACAAACGTTGGAAACCCGGTACAGACCCGGCATCAGCGACAAGTCAGAGGATACCAGAGGACAATGATAGAATTTACCATGCAGAAAACCCATATCCAGTTCCTACGGAGAGCCAGAGAAAACAACATATTCCCAGATGGTTTCCAGGTAAAGTCACCTATTCCCGGAGACGCGCACTAATCAGGTCGCAGATCAACTACAACCGTTGGAAGAAAGAGATGATGCCACGGTTAGACTCCAAGAATTCAGAGAATACACCTTAGAGGAGGACAATCAACCCATATTTGTCAAGATCGATAAGACATGCGTGAGAATCCGTCAGCATCAAGAGATAAGAGTCTCCACAAATCAACAGCGAAGGTAAGAAAACCATAATTAATATCTCAACTCAAGTAGAGGATTCCCAGCCCGAAAATTGATTGAACTTTGCAGTTGCACCAAAAACAATACCAATCCGGGACATTGTAAGCTCTGTAGAGTCAACCAGTAAGAGAATGAATCCTATCCAGGCGGAAGAGTTCAGATGTAAAGTGAAAGAGGCACTCGAGAAGGGGAGAAATCCCCGGAGGAACATCACTGCTGGGGAAACAGAGGGCCCTAAAATCCTACAAAAGAATTCATCTATAAAGATTATTCCAGTCGATGAAGAAAACGCCACGCTTATCATGGACACCACAAAAGATGATGACAAGATAGTGTCGTAACTCCACACAGGGAACTATAAACCCTTGAAGAAGGATCAAACAGCCACAAAGGAAGATCTATAACACTCTGAGGAAATTTAAAAGTTTCATTCCAGACAACGAACGACCACATCTCTACGGGCTTCCAAAAATCCGAAAGCCAGACATACCACTGAGGCCGATAACCAGTTCCCAAAACTCACCAACCTACAAGTTATCGAAATACCTCCTCTGATACTACAACCCTTACAAGGAAATATCAGTGCATACGTCAAGGATTCCAAGCACTTCGTAGACACCATCAAATATGTTGAACTTAGACCAGAAGATCGTTTCATCAGCTTCCACGTGGAGAGCCTTTACACCAATGTCCGTACAGAGGAATCCCTTAGTATCATCAAAAGTAACTCGAAAAGGATAACCAGCTCCACGAGAGGACTGACTTTTCCATCCAAGCAATATTGGAATTACTGCAGTGCTTCCTACACAACTCATATTTCCAAGAAAACGACCAATTCTTCTCTCAAGTCGACGGATTCGTGATGGGATCTTCTCTTTCTCCAATTATCACCAACATATACATGGAGGAATTGGCTATACGGGAAGCAGAATACAAACCTAAGCTGTGGTCGAGGTACGTGGATGACACTTGCATTATATAGAAGCACGGAGATAAACATCTCCAGGATTTCTTCCCAAAAATTAACAGCATCAGGGATTCGAACAAATTCCCGACAGAAATGGAAACCAACAGTGCCTTACCTTTCCTCGATGTGAACGTTGAGAGAATAGGCAATGACATCCGCACCTCTGTCTATAGAAAGAAGACACATACGGGACAGTATCTCAACTACAGCTCCAACCATCCGAGTTCGACAAAGAGAGGGATCGTGAGAATATTGGTAAAAAGAGCGATGCACATATGCAATGTCGAGAAGTCACTAGATGCCGAATTTAACCACCTTCACCGGAATGGATACCCCAAGAAACTCCTAGGAGAAGTATTGAAACAACAAGACATCTGAAGAGCAACAACAAAGCACATTGTTCTGCCTTCAGTACATCAGAGAGGTGTCTCCGAGAAAATCAGAATGATCGTAAAAAAGTTCAACATCAAGAGCTGCTTCCAATCCGGCAATACTGTACGGAGATTCCTTACCAAGACCGAACCTGACAACAGAAATAAAATCCGAACCTGACAACAGAAATGAAATGAAAGTATTGTATTTATGAAGTTCCATGTGAATGCGGAGATTCCTGCTTCGGAGAGACAAAGAGGCCGTTTTCGGTAAAATTGGATGAGCATAAGAAATGGACTCAACGCAGAGAAACGTCAAAATCGGGAATTGCTGATTACGCCTGGACTGAGCACCATCGAATTCTATGGGACGACGCAAGTGTTCTACATTAGAGAGGAGCATTGGTTCAAACGAAAGTTCAAAGAGGTCGTCTACTTCGAAGCCAATAACGTATAGAAAACACTAATTGCTCTTTCTGGCGGACTGCAGAGGCGCGAAACTTCAGGCACCACCACACCGCGCGAAATCACACGCACCACTGACGTATAAAGTAGTAAAGCTTGTCAGTATTCACCTGAAGACGATTGCAGATACAAGCATTCGAAACGTCGTGAAAACCTTTCAAAATCCATCAGGACGATGGACGTCACATCGTATACAACCTTCAAATAAATATCCTTCCAAATTTTTTTCTTTTCTCCAAATATTATTTCTTCATCACCCTGTGTACACTCGAATGAAAAATCACCTGGAAACTAACTACTCCTTCATGTTAGCAATACATTTACATTTTCATTTTATTTTCTCTAGTAAGTATATCATTTTGAATGAATGTTCCATCAGGAGAACAGAGACAATATATTATAATCTTAGTATAATATATAGCGCGCGTAATTCCTATGGTTCGACCAAACTGTAATTCCACCGAGTCATGAACTGTTTGATCCATACATGGGGTACTTGGATAGTTGTTATTTATAACAATTTCATGACATGTATTCATCATTATGTATACAATTGTATATAATTATTAACAGGCAATCAGGAAGTCCTAGAGTATATAAACGCCCGAAAACTCATTTTCTGCAAATTTATTGGAGCGTGATGTAGAAAACTATCGATAAAATGATGGCAGTGAGTTCATTTCACGATAGATGGCGCTGTATACATCTTCTTCGAATTATTCATTTTCCTGATAAATTCGTCGATTCTTTATTCTTTAAAAATTCGCAGCCTATGGATTTTGTTCACTTAATTCATTCCACTATATTTTTATTCAATGATGATCCGCGAAACAAATCTGGATGGGGGCTGATGAATTCAAAAACAATTTGAAGCAATGAAATAACTGAAAATATGGAAAGTTTCATTCCCCAACTCCTTATAGGTAGCTTATTTCTGGTGATGAGTCGGTTGAAAGTGCCATAGTTGCGGCATTTTATTTATTCATTCCTTCGAACTGTTGGGCAAAATATATCTTGGTATCCCAATCAACATAGATTTTTCAAAGCCTTGGAACTCCAATACTTGAAAATCCCTTATAGCCTGATCAACAAGTTCAAAATGGTGTTAATTATTGATTAAGCTCCTAAAAATATGAGCGATAGCTCATTGGATTCAGAATAACGCGTAGAAAAATGTATTTCGATTATTTCAAAAGCACCTAAAAATTTTCAATTGTTATTAGCAAATTGAGAGGGAAAAAAAGTCCTTTAGATTTTCGCTAATAATTGAAAAACTATTATTGAGTTAGAAATTTGAAAGAAATATTTTTAAAGAGGAGGAAATTTCCAATAAATAAGTCCGAACTCCTGGAACTCTATGTCCATTATTTATAATTTTATTTTAACGCCGAAAATAGGGCATGAAGTAATTTTTTTATAGTATTAAATATCAATTTAAACATTTGGAAAAATTATGCTGTCATCTTGAAAGAATAAAGTCCCGTTGGAAATAAATTATCATGTTGATTTTTCTATAAGTTATACAATTGTTAACTAACAAGTTTTTTCCGACCTCCGACAAATGGAGACATAAAAGTTCAAATAATTGACTTATAAAATTGTTTTTCTACGACAACCTCGATAAATGTTCATTTTATAACCATAACTTCAATCATAAACAAGCACATTTTGTTCAGAATTTAATTTTTGCATCGGTTGCTAGGCAAGTTGCTAAGCAACAAATGCGAAATTGAATATTTCATGTTAGGTCTAGGTTCACTCTAAAATCACGACGACTACGGCTTGTTAAATTATGACGTACAGCGACAAATTGATGAAATGTCAGCAGATCGTTTCTGTCAAAGTTCTAGTAGGTAACGAGTAATTTCATAGTTGTTTTCTATAAAAACTATTAATTAAAATGGAAACTGATAGTGATATTGACTTAGATTTGACACCTCCGAACATAATAGAAGCAGCGAAGGTAACAACACTGAATTTATTACCGGAAACGTCGAAGAGTATGTATCAACGCGCTTATAACCTTTTTTTGGAATGGAAGGTAGATCAAAAGACAAAATCGTTATCCAGGAACGTTTTAATGGCTTATTTTGGCGACTTAGCCAAAAAATTTAAAAGTTCCACTGTGTGGTCACACTTCTCAATGCTGAGAACGACTCTTAGTATCTATAATGATATAGATATTGCCAAATACTTGAAACTGAAAGCATTCCTCAAGCGGCAGTCTAACGGCTACAAACCCTAAAAGTCAAAGATCTTTACAGCAAATGACATCGATAATTTCATTGAACAGGCTCCAAATGAAATATATTTGGCAACAAAAGTAAGTTTTATATTTCCATTTGATGAAAAATATGTTTGAGTAAACTAATTTACATTGTAGGTTGCATTAGTTATGGGAGTAATGGGTGCATGTAGAAGACATGAATTACATCAAATGAAAATTACTCATTTCAATGAACTTGGTTCAGTTGTTTTAGTAACAATACCAGACAGTAAAACCAAAATAGTACGAAATTTTACTGTAACTGGCAAATTCTACGAAATTTATAAAAAATACGCAAATCTTCGCCCTCAAAATGCTAATGGTCTATGGTTTTTCATTAATTATCAAAAAGGAAAGTGTACCATTCAGAGAATAGGTCTGAATAAGTTTGGAGCTATGGGAAAAGACATTGCCAGGTATTGTAAATTGCCAAATTACGAATTATATACTGGGCACTGCTTTCGCCGATCCTCCGCAACAATTCTTGTTGATGCTGGAGGTGACATAAACACGTTAAAACGCCACGGTGGCTGGAAATCTACTACAGTCGCTGAGGGATATATTGATGAATCGAAGAGAAGTAAGCTTGACATAGCAAATAAAATTGCAAATGCAATACAGAACATACCATCAGGCATACCAACGAATTTAGAAATGGAAAATCGCGAGAAGCCGTCTACTTCAACGTCGACAAATTATCAATTTCGAAAAGAATTAAGTATTCAGCAATCAAGTTCTCCAAATATGATATTCAATAATTGCACATTCAACTTCAATTAGATACATACATACATTAATAGGCTTCTATTTCTGTGTACCTATTAGAAATAGCAATAAAGAAAATATTTACATATTTCTTCAATTTATATTTTAATTCTGATAGAAAGCCCATTAGCGGCAAATTCGGAGTAATGAAATATCATCAGTTTATTTCTTTCAAAGTTTTTGCAATGTATGCATGTATTAAACGTGAACGATATGTTGTCATAGAAAAAGTATAGTATGCAACTCGCAACAAAATGGCCATTTTGCACTCGTATGAATTGCAGCACTTGCCTTCGGCTTGGGCTGCAAATTTCATACTCGTGCAAAATGGGCATCATTTTGTGCTCATTGCATAATATACTATTGCTTCTTGGAGCCTTTATCATTAGGAACTGTAAGAATTTCAATAACATTTTATCATTAACCTCTCTATATCTCAGTTTTGTTAGATCAAATCTAGAATATGGATCCATAATATGAAAACCCATATATATTCAATATTCATCTGGTATGAAAAAAGTTCAGAAGAAATTATTTAAATTCCTAAATTTCAAAATTGATGTATTTTATCCTCCAAGAGGTTGTAATTATCTTGAGTCACTATATAGATTCGACTTTGTATCTTAAGAGAAACGTAGAAATCAGGCATCTGTTTTATGATTCATTGAGAAATGCGCATACAGTAAGGGTAGATGGAGGACACGGAGGTGCTTCTAAATAACCTATATTTTATGGGTTTATCGTTCTTTATAACCAAGATAAAGGGTGATTTATTCATTTTACTCATTTTTTCAATTATTCATAACTTATGAACCACCCTATACATTTTTGGAATATTTGGTTCGTATGTTCTTTATCCACAGTGGTGTCGATTACCATAATGAAAAAAAGTCTTATTCCATGTCCGGCCTTAAACAAATTGATATGCAGGTTTCGAGTCGAAACAATAACGTACAACGTACAGACTACTTGATTTGATTATTAGTATCATGAATGCATCAGAAGAGTCGATAAATGATCATGCTCTAGCTGAGAAAATAATTAGACGCGGATAAAGAAAATTATATTTTAAAATGTAGATTTGTTGCAACGTTATTTTTGTTTAAAATGAAGTTATGCTTCTTTCGGAATGGGCATTTTTCCTCTTTTTTATATTTTTTTTTTGTAGCGCAATAAACAAATGTTATGATAATTTTTTTACGCATACAAGATGTTTGAAAGTTAGTCATTGATAATAGTAATTTGTCCCAAATATGGACATGTCCTCTCGTTTTTCAATAAGGTTGAGATCCAGAAATTAGGAGAATAAGAAATAGTTGATGATTTTATGGATTAAAGCTGGAAAAGTACCATTTGGGGAAAAAAATAATTTTGTGCCACCTCATTATCGAAACATCGAGATTTGACTCAAGTTAATAAGTAAAAAAGTTGTATGCGGAAACACCAAATACATTTATTCTTACTTATTTTTTCTGCTCTTTCCAAATTTGAAAATAACATTTTAAAATATTGATATACAGGGTGCTTCAACTCGAAACCTACTTATTAATTTTTTTAAGGTCGGATCTGGAATAAGATTTCTTTTATTATGTAAATCGACACCACTGTGGACAAAGAACGTACGAACGAAATATTACAAAAATGTATAGGGTGGTTCATAAGTCATGATTATTTGAAAAAATGGAGAAAATAAAATATCGGTTATTTAGAAGCATTTCCATCTACCCTTACCGTATGCGCATTTCCCAATGAATAACCCTGTATAAATTACTCAATTGTAAAATTGACTGTCCTGCATTACTGTCGCAAATTAATATTCTTCTTCCTAGACTAAGATCTAGACACAAAACTACTTTTTGAGCAAAAGAGCTCGAACAAATTTGATGTTAAAAACACCAACAACTTTGACGTGCAGTAATGCTAAATCTCTAGCATTTGTGACATCTTTTGTTGCAGCATATGTGAACTAAAAAATAAATCTCGTCGGTATCTTTGAACTTTTGAAGGTTTACAAAAACGACTTGTGATTTTCATTCATATTTCAAAAGTGTACCACTAATTAACCATCTAATTGTAACATTGCTCTGTAAATGGGAAACTGTTGGGCGATGAACGCTATTATTATTATTATTATCCTATAACGAGTTTCGGTTATTTCAGTTGTCGATTAAAATTCCTGTATAATTATAAAAAGTTATTGTAATGTTGAAGCGAACGACTACCGTGACCTTGCACTTGATATTCATCGAACATATCTGGCGACTGGTTTTTCTACTAGTATCTACTCACAGGCTTACCTTGAATATATTGAACTACCACACCCAAATTGGAAGCGACAAAAATATTGAGACTAGTGAATCATGTTATTTGGTATACGTATAAACGATTTTCTGAGAAAAATAAGGTTCTAATATCTTGATTGTGTTCGGATAAAGAGTTGAGGAAAGTTAACCTATATAAATGATAGTTTAAAAGACTAAAAAACACGCTTTTATAGAAAACCAGACTAAAAAAATTGAAAATAAAAAAAAATATGTTATTAAAAAAAAAAGCGTGGGGTGCATGGTATCGCCTCGGTGTGTAATGTACTATATAATCATTGATACCATGCACCCCACGCTTTTTTTTAAATAAAATAATTTTTTTCTTATTCTAAATTTTTTTAGTCTGGTTTTTTATTAAAGCGTGTTTTTTAGTTTTTTTAAACTATTAATTATTTCCTACTTTTCAGTGTGGTTTATTTATAAAAGCGTGTTTTTTTAGTTTTTTTTAAACTAGTATTTTTATTATTTTTTTGCAAATTAAAAAATGGAATAATCTTATCAACTTGGTTAATCATAATATCCGACCCACAAAACCCCCACATACCAATTTTCAATAGAATCAGACCATAATCACAAAACTCGGCCACCATTTTAGAGCAGCTATCTTGAATTTTCCAATTTTCACAAAATAATCATAATATTCGACCCCCAAAACCCCCACATACCAATTTTGAATAGAATCAGACCATAATAACAAAACTCGGCCGCCATTTTGAAACCGCCATCTTGAATTTTTCAATTTTTACAGAAGACTCATGATCTTCGACCCCAAAAACCCCCACATACCAATTTTGAATAGAATCAGACCATAATCACAAAACTCGGCAGCCATTTTGAAGCCGCCATTTCGAATTTTCCAATTTTCACAGGAGAACCCTGATATTCGACCCCAAAAACCCCCACATACCAATTTTGAATAGAATCAGACTATAATCACAAAACTCGGCCGCCATTTTGAAGCCGGCATCTTGAATTTCCCAATTTCCACAAAAGAATCATCGCCAAGCTTCCGTCTTATGGCTTGCCCCCTCAGCTGTGTTCTCTGCTTGCTAGTTTTCTCTCAAACAGGTCTCTCCATGTAGTGGTCGATGGAGTTTCATCTGACACTCTACTCATAAATGCTGGTGTTCCGCAAGGATCCATTCTCGCACCAACACTATTTCTACTTCACATCAACGACCTGTTGAAAGCAACTTCATGTCCAGTACACAGCTTTGCCGATGATAGTACCCTCCATACCGCTTTCTCTTCCAGGGCCCCTATATCAGCCCGTGAAACCAGAAATGAACGAGGAAGAAATGTTAATAATATAAATATGGACTTGGCAACAATTCTCGAATGGGGATCTAATAACTTGGTAGAATTCAATGCAAACAAAACACAAGCATGTCTTTTCTCTAGAAAAGCCGATCTCACTGTGCCTAACATAACTTTGTCAGGAGTAACCATACCACTGAAGCCATCCATATCGATGCTTGGTATTACTATCAGCAATAACCTTTCCTGGGAAAATCACGTGAGGTCCATTGCCAAAAGTGCATCCCAAAAACTTGGTTTTCTGTTTCGTGCCAAGAGCTATTTCACCCCAGTCAGCTGCTTATGATCTATAAGGCACAGATCCGACCTGTCCTGGAATACTGTTCCCATATTTGGAGTGCGGCACCTAAACATATCCTGAGGCTATTGGATTCTGTCCAAAAAAGGGCAATTCGTCTCGTCGGTGATGCCTCGCTTACAAACTCGCTCACTTGTCTGGAACACCGTAGAAAAGTTGGCGATTTGTCTTTATTTTATAGATATTTTCATGGGCGATGCTCTTCTGAAATATCAACAATTGTTCCTGCTTTGGCAGTCTCTTCGAGATTAACCCGTCAAGTTCAGTCATCACACCCCTTCGTGGTCACTTTGGAAACCTGCAGAAATCACTTTCCAAAACTCTCATCCAACGAACAGCACTTTGGAACTCATTGCCTAGGAGGTTTCCCCGAGGCATACAACCTTCAGAAATTTAAGAAGAACACCAACTCCTACCTTCTTTCCCTAGGTTCCCACGATGTTCTCTGAACATTACAGGATATCCCTTTTCGTGGGAACCAGAACATAAAAAAAAAAAAAATATTCGACCTCAAAAACCCCTACATACCAATTTTGAATAAAATCAGACCATAATCACAAAACTCATCCACCATTTTGGAGCCGCTATCTTGAATTTTCAATTTTGACGAAAGAATCATAATCTCGGACCATAAAAACCTTTGGATACCAATTTTGAAGCGAATCGGACCATAATCCAAAACTCGTACCCATATTGGAGCCGCCATTTTGTTTTTTCCTCACACAAAAATTTCTTAATGCATTGTCACCGGAATTATGTACATCTGCCAAATTTCAAATCATTTGGACGTCTGGAAGTGGGTCAAAAATCGCGCCCAAAAGAGTCGGTTACAAACAAACAAACATACAAGTGAAGCTAGCTAATATAAAGCGTGTAAAAATAATCAGAAATTCATTGATCCAATACAATTTTTTGTTAATTGATCCGGACTCTGTTATTCTATCGAAGTATTAATGTGATTCACCATCAAATCGAAAATTAAAGTGGACTAAGATAAAACTGTTGTTATATTCGGAGGTTTTTCGAAAAGACCCCGTTTATGACCTAATAAATTGTTCAATTTTCACCAAAATAGTATTGTTTGAAAATTTAACGAGTTGAGTTTGGAGATTTACGATCTTATACATAAATCTTCGAGTTTAACGAGCTGAATTTTCTAATGAAAATAAATTATAGTTTAAAAAAACTAAAAAACACGCTTTTATAAAAAAACCATACTGAAAAAATAGAAAATAAGAAAAAAAATTATTTTATTTAAAAAAAAGCGTGGGGTGCATGGTATCAATAAATATACAGGGTGTAACTGAATAAGTGTAAAACATTTAAGGAGGTGATTCCTCATCGAAAAAAAGATAGGATCTTTCATATAAAGAAACTTCATTGGAGCATCCCTTGTTAAGATACAGCCCCTTAAAGGGGGTACATAAAATTTGTATAACAATTTTTTTCACAAGCACTGAAAAAGTTACAATATTGAAATTAACCTGACGTTTTGTACTCCAAAAAGACCTTAGCCAGTAATTTATTTGGTTTTACCCCATGGTTGTAAGGTGAAAACGCAACCCTAAAGTTATTTCCAATGTAACTTTTGTCTTATCATTTGTTTACCATTTAAAAATTTATTTCCGATAGCCTGTTTCATTCTAAACAAAAAATGTCTCTTGGGTTTTTTGCCCAAAATAAACCAGTAAGCAGCAAAACATTATTTTACGAACAACTACAGAGATACATCGTCATAAATGCGAAAATACGAAACTAATCTATCTAGTAGGTCGCTATTAGCGATAGTGACAATTAAATTGGTATGACGCTGTCAGTTTGGGAATTTTCGAAATTGAATTAATACTAATTGTGTGTTGTTGTTGACATACAAGTCGGAATTCCGACTTGTAAGTCGGAATCTCGACTTGTGTCTCGGAATTCCGACTTATAAGTCGGAATTCCGACTTGTATCTCGGAATTCCGACTTATAAGTCGGAATTCCGAGATGGAGGTCATAACAATGAAAAAACATTAAACAAATGAGATTATTATAACATATATATATATATATATATATATATAAATATATGAATATTGTAAGTTCGGGTTGAACCGCGTCTAGATTTTTTTTATAAAAACTGGCAGAATGTTAGGGAAACGCGACCTATTTCACCGCAAATAATAGAATAGCCACAATTTGCCAGTACTACTCGACAGAGAATTCTTATTGGGTCAGAGGAGTTGATAACCAAAATAGATGGTCGATAAATGTCGGGGCATAATTGGCGATTAGGTTAGAAGACTATATTTCTTTGATGGGCCACTGAATGGGGAAATTCACAGATATTTTCTCCGAAATGATTCACCAAATTTGTTGGGGAATGTACCGATTGACACCAGACAGAGGTTATATTACCATGATAGCGCGCCTCCCCACAATCAAAATCGGATAAGAAGATTTTTAAACAGATGGCGCAGAAATGAATGGATACCAAAAAACAGACCCATTCAGTGATCAGCAAGGTCCCCAGACTTCACTTCCCTAGATTTCTATCTCTGGGGATATGATAAAGGAGAGGTCTAACGCGAGAAACCAACGACACCAGAAGATAGAATTAGGGAAATTTTTCGCTCTATTACAAGATCAACTTCAGTTGATGTCCAAAGATAGCTCAAAATGGGAGATTGTTCGAACATCTCCTGTGAATTTACGCTTTTTTGAATTATATGAGTTTACTTTGTTACCTCTTTTGTCCAGCATTGAATAAAAAATCGTTATTGCTGTTATGATGACTTTTTCATACTTTCCTTAAGAATAAGATACATTTGGGATGGAAATTAAGTAGGCAAACACTACTTTTTCTGCAAACACATAATGGTATAGCCTTATTTATAGGCGGCTCTATTTGAAAAAACTGAGAGAAAAGTGATCCCGAGTTTGGTTACCCCTGTATGGAGAAAGAGCTATTCGGCAAAATTATGAATAGGAAATGAAAATACACTATTTTCAAGAATATTGTGTGAAAAAATTCTCTTATTGCAAATTATTGATTTTTATATATTTGGTGTCGAATGAATCCATTTTGTAACAAAAATTACAACATAACTCCCGAATCACCTGGTATAAACCCATACCACCTTTTTTGAGAAACTCTCTTCCAAAGGGATTCAATCGAGTGAAAATGTATAGGATATTTCATTTAAAAAAACACAACTTTGATGAGTCTCACGTTTATCGAACATCCTGTATGTTGGAAGTTATTTTTGAAACATAGCTTCCATTGCTTTCTACAACTTTTATTTGAGTAATTTTTTCTTATCTCAAATAGGAAGCAGCTATCGTCCACCCACGTTTTACATTATATATATATATATATATATATATATATATATATATATATATGTATATTTATATAAATTATATATATATATATATATATATATATATGTTATAATAATTTCATTTGTTCAATGTTTTTTCATTGTTATGACCTCTATGTCGAAATTCCGACTTGTATCTCGGAATTCCGACTTGTATCTCGGAATTCCGACTTGTAAGTCGGAATTCCGACTTGTATGTCGGAATTCCGACTTGTATCTCGGAATTCCGACTTGTACAAGTCGGAATTCCGACTTGTAAGTCGGAATTGTAAAATAAAAAAAAGTGTGGCACTTCTACGCCTTCGTAGAATTGTAATAATTTTTTTTTTAAGTTATAATAATGTTTTTTTAATTATTAACAAATATAATGTAATATAAACTTAATCAGTAGGCTCAATTTTAGTACATACGCATTGATATTGTAATATTAAATTAATTTTTTTTAAACACACAATAATGGAGAGATTATAACGCGTATGACTTGGTTAGCACAATAGTAGAGAGAGGTTATAATGCGTACTTGCTAAAAATACATGAGCATTTATTATTGTCTGTATAAAATCTCTACTTACCTAACTCCATCAGCAATATCCGGAACTTGTGCAGAAACACTGTCAGGATTCATTATTGTTATTATTTTTTATTATTTATTATGTACAAAAAACCTGTATACACTCAACAAAAATAATCGTCGCGACACCACACTGTTCAATGTGAAATAGAAAGACGAAACGAAAATAACTGGCTTGCTTTCTATGAGAGAGAGAGACAGACAGAGAAACACGCGCACGCCGCACGGCTTATAACCATAGCGAAAGTCTCGTTACAACTTTTGGTCTTAATTCATTCCGTCTAGCCCTCTTTCGCATCGCGCGATAAGGAACTACGTTCCAAAAATATTTTGTGTGATATACTGTCTCCAGCGGTGTTGCGCTCATTCCGTAACGGTCGTGCGGGGACCTATTTTTGGCGTTGAATAAAAATTATAAATTGGAGATAGAATTCCGGTCGGGACTTTTTTATTGGAAATTTCTTCCTCTTTAAGGATCTTTTTTCAAAAGTTCTCAAATATCAAAAGTTTTTGAGTTATTAACGAAAAACTGTTTTTTTATCTCATTTTGTTAATATCAATTGCAATTTTTTATGTGCTAATAAATGCTCGAGATACATTTTTCTAGACGTCATTGCGAATCGAATGAGCATCGCACATATTTTTAGGACCGGGAACAAGAATTAATCCGTTTTTTTACAAGATTTTATTTAGTTTCACCTGTCCCGATGTTTGTCATCAAATCTTGCAAGTTAAATTTGACCCACTTCTAGTTGTTCGATTAACGTGAAATTTGACAGGTGTTCATAGTTCCCGTGACAATGCATTATGCATTTGTAAGATAAATAACAAAAACAAAATGGCAGCTCCAAGATGGCAGACGATATTGGTGTTCATGGTCCGATTCGATTCAAAATTGGTATGTGGGGGTTTTCAGGATAGTAGATTATGAACTTTCTGACAAAATTCATGAAATCAAAATGGCGGCTTCAAGATGTCCGACGATTTCTGTGATTATGGTCCGATTCTATTCAAAATTGGTATGTGGGGGTTTTTGAGGTCGGAGATTATGAATTTAGTCGAAAATTATTGATTTCTTGTCAAAATTCATAAATTGAAGATGGCAGCTCCAGGATGACGGACGAGTTATTCTTCAGATGGTCTCCTCGTTGAAGAACTAGATAGCTCAGAACTTACAGGAAAAATGCATAGATTAAGGCGTACTCACTAAAAAGCACAAGATAAAATAATTAATAAAAAAACCTTTTCAAAAACAAGCTTTTATTCAAACACCCTAAAAAGTACAAAATAATTGCTTTGAATGTGGGACGTAGGTTATTCCGTGAGTTATAGATTCATAAAAACTTTTTAACAAAAAATTAAACCGACGAAAAAATCAACTGAAAAGCAAAAAATAAAATAAATCTTCTCAGTCTAAATGATAATTGAGCTCCTAAACTAATGTAAGTAACTGATTTTGATCATTATCTATGAAAGAAGTCATCAAAACGCAGCCGTGCATCTCGCTGCCATCATTTTACGCTTCACCTAATTCAATTGCTAGTTTGTTTGGCGCCGACTCAAAATCAGTTACTGACATTAGTTTAGGAGCTCAATTATCATTTAGACTAGAAAGGTTTATTTTATTTTTTGCTTTTCAGTTGATTTTTTCGTCGGTTCAATTTTTTGTTAAAAAGTTTTTATTTTTTACTTTTCAGTTCCGTATTTCGTCGGTTTAATTTTTTGTTGAAAAGTTTTTATTTTTGGAATTTTTGTGGCTAAAATCTACCAATTACTACCTACTTGATTACTTCCAAAATACTTACTTACCCACCTTACTTCAACTATTACCAGTTAAATAATATGATTATCTACTTTTACTATTTGTTGTAATATGAATTATTTTCGTTATTCTGGTTAGTTTGTTTCATTACTTTGTATATCATTCCATCCTCTCATAAAATATACTGATTTTGACGGATGTGAAACAAGAATAATGTCAGTAGCGATCTGTTATTGTCAACTACGTAGTGTGCCAATGTTCACCAGTAAAAACTCAATTATCCCCTATTTTTCTACCCGTAAGGGTGGCTAATTCAAAATCCAAATATAAGGTATACCCTATCTATTAAAAAAAAATCATCCAAATCGAAGAACCCAGTACAAAGTTATGCCTTATAGAATCGGTTAACGTACTAGAATTCGGAGGGTGAGTGATCAATATCCTTCATTTCGCTACCCTTAGAGGTAGATTTCTTCTTTTAAATTCGAATGGGACCAAATTCGAAGTACACCCTATTCACTGAAAAAAGAATTATCGGAATCGGACGCCTCAGTAAAAAGTTATGCGCGATCAAACATAAAAAAATATGATGGAAGAACATAAAATATACGGGTCGAATAGAGAACCTCCTCCTTTTTGGTTTCGTCGGTTAAAGAGCGTGTCGCATCTGTATTCGAAGTGAAAACTTTGCCAAGCTCTTGAATCTATAACTCACGGAATAACCTAAGTCACACATCCAAAGCAATTATTTTGTTCTTTTTAGGGTATTTGAATGAAAGCTTGTTTCTAAAAAAGTTTTTTTATTAATTATTTTTTCAACTTGTTAATCAGACTAATTTCAGAAATTGCGGAAAGAATGCTCAGAAGGTCTGAACTGGGTGATGTCAGTTGGATTGCTACTTTTAGGCATGGGAATAACATATGTTGTTTTCCATATAGAAGGGAAGATATTTTTCGCTAGGCATCTATTTATTATGAAGGTGAGTATAGAGCTCACCTCGGGAAGGATCAATGATAACATTTTTAGATTAATTTCATCAGGGCCTTGAGCATTCGACTTCATTCAACGAACTATATTTTCCACATCTACAGAAGTTACAGGAATGAAATTGAATCCATTTATAGTAGGTGGTTCTGAATAATCTAGCAGTAGTTCATCACTTGAGTCCGGGAAAGCAATTACATTACATTACATTATCGAAAAAAAAATCATTGAACCTATTGTCATCGTGTCCAAGAAAAGAATCATTGTAGCTATTTTTTGGAACGAAGTTCCTTATCGCGCGTTGCGAAAGGGGGCTAGACGGAATAAATTAAGACCAAAAGTTGTAACGAGACTTTTTGCTGTGCGGCGTGCGCGTGTTTCTCTGTCTGTCTCCCTCTCTCTCTCTCGCTCATAGAAAGCAAGCCAGTTATTTTCGTTTCGTCTTTCAATTTCGCATTGAACAGTGTGGTGTCGCGACGATTATTTTTGTTGAGTGTATACAGGTTTTTTGTACATGATAAATAATAAAAAATGATAACAATAATGAATCCTGACAGTGTTTCTGCACAAGTTCCGGATATTGCTGATGGAGTTAGGTGAGTAGACAATAATGAATGCTTATGTATTTTTAGCAAGTACGCATTATAACCTCTCTTTACTATTATGCTAACCAAGTCATACGCGTTATAATCTCTCCATTAGTGTGTGTTCAGCAAGTGTACGCGTCATAACTTTAATAAATTTAAAAGCAAATTATATTTTAATATTACAATATCAATGCGTATGTACTAAAATTGAGCCTACTGATTGAGTTTATATTACATTATATTTGTAAAATAATAAAAAAAATATTATTATAACTTAAAAAAAAATTATTACAATTCCTTCACTAATTAATCGAAAGGAACTTCGTTCCATCCGGGTGTCCCTTGACACCTCTCAACTTTTTTTGTTTTTTTTTTGGTTTATGTTCAGATAATCAAGTGCTCTCCAAAAGAGTGTTGAATCATATTTCGATTTTTGTTCAATGTAAGCTTTTTTTTCGTTCTTGACGACCAAATTTTATATTTACTCAGGGCTTTGTCCCTCGGCTTCATCACGATTTCGAGGTTGTCAGTTAACCAATAGACCAGTGCTGGAGCCTTTGAAAATGGTAAGAACTGAAAAAAAAATAGTAGGATGGAACTGACGTCGGGAAGTGGAAGGGGGTGACTTTTTAAGGGTAAAAAAGTCCTATGGAGAAAACTTGTAGGTGATAAAAAGATCTACAACTTTTGTATCGATACTTTTTTCACATAACCTCAAAATTTATGTGAAAAATTCAAATAACCAAGTTTTTTGGTTTTTTATTTTATCTTCTACATCAATTTGTTTTTCCACGAAATTTGGTGAAAACCTCCTTTTTTATGTTCCAAACACACTGTAATTTTTTTGATTTGAAATTTTTATTTTTTCACCTTATTTTGACTTAATATCGAAAAAGCACCCTAATTTTAAATCGAAAATTCTCCCGTCAAAATATCAGCTTTTTTAAAAAAGTCGGTGGGCTTTTTGTTCGTTGAAATCTCTACTTTCTGATGGTATAAACAGAAAGTACATTACCTTGACAGAAAATGCAAAGAAACGAAAAAAACTCCAATCCGAATTTAATAAAACATCTACAATATTTTGAGAAAGTTGTAGAATTTTCTTTAAATTATATGCGTAGATGCCTATTCATTCTATTTTGAGATAACTTATATACCTGAGTGACCTACGGAAAATATTAGCCTATCAAAAGTTATTTCATAGAGAAGTGGAGAAGGGGCTAGGAGGGTGTGGGCCTTACTACCTGTTATTTCTTTGCATTTTCTGAGAACATTTACCATAGTTATGTATATATTTTTACACTATCAGAAAGTAGAGATTTTAACGAACAAAAAGCACACAGACTTTTAAAAAAAAACCGATATTTTGACGGGAGAATTTTCGATTGAAAATTAGGGTGCTTTTTCGATATTGAGTCAAAATAAGGTGGAAAAATAAATATTTTGAATAAAAAATATTACATTGTGTTTGGGACATGAAAAAGTAAGTTTTCACCAAATTCGTGGAGATTTTTTTTTTGTAAAAGGTAAAAATAAAAAACCAAAAACTTGGTTATTTGAATTTTTCACATGAATTTTGAGATTATGTAAAAAAAAGTGTGGATACCAAAGTTGTAGATCTTTTTATTACCTACAACTTTTAACTTTTTTCCATAGGAGATAAACCGTTTTTTACCCTCAAAAACTCCCCTTCCACTTCCCGACCTCAGATCGCCCGCAAATTATTTTTCTTTTCATGTTTGTTATATTCTCTTCCTTTTCCAATGATTTTCATTCCACTATAATTTTTTTTTGTTTCAAAAATTATTTGCCCTGGTCTACAAGTCGCTGGGGGATGCTTTTCAAACACCTCTAAAATTGTTCTGTTCAAGAATTTGATCACGTTGTTAATACTTCCAATGGCGAAAATGGGCTGGCAGTCGAACATATTAATATCTTGTATGAAGGATTCGTGTTGAAGTTTCGAGTAATCGCGGTATCCACGAAAGATCTGAGGTTGACTGACGTGACGAATTTTTAATGAACTGTGATCGGAAATTTCTTCCATTTTTACTACATGTGTACTTTCCACTAAATCAATATCAGAACTTATTATTAGCACAATGAGCGTGCTGGAAGTTTTGGAGATACGTGTTGGGTTAGTTATCAACTGGTGCAAGCCATAACAATTTGGCAATTTATTTATTTATTCATGTCTATATTGAAATCACCTCCGAATAGAACGATATCATAGACGGGCATAAAAGATGTAAGATTCGCTGATAAGTAGTTCAGAAAACAGGTAAAATCCCGTATAAAGAGAACGAATATTGGAATGACTAAAACTAAAAGACGATTTTTTCTCTGTTGCATCTTTTGACTTTCTAATGCAAACATTTCTGTCCAATCGTAAATTAAAAAAAAACTCTTTCAGAAGTGGAAATCTTGTACAAAAACTGCTTTTAGATACAAAATGACTTTTCAATCACATCTTGTTTACATTTCATTTACGTTTGTATTTCAAGATTACTTTCATTGGAACTTTCCACTAATTGGAAAAAGAGCATTGAAACAAAAATTTTCGTCACCAGAAATATCTTTTGTAGCATGAATCCTTACTGCAGTTTCACAGCTGCCTTGGTTAGGAATAGGTATTGTCGATGTGGTTGAATTGAAAAAAAAATCACAAACAGTTCATTAAAAATAAATTTTATTCAATTTCAGCCAATGATTCTCCATTTCTAATTGGAAATAATTTCAAATCAATATAAAAACGTGTTTCGGAGGCCACTTTGTCACCCCTTAAAAATCTTGGGATGAATTTAACAATTTTTTTAAATGGTATCGAAAAATGCAGATCTATAACATCTTTCTGATCAATAGGATCGGTGTCATACTCCAAGTCGAAGGCAATTGCATGTTTACCTCTGGGTACTTTATCGGTTTCATCACTTTTTGCACCTATTTTGAAATTTCCTCGGATTCCGGACATATCCTTGTAAGCTTGGAAAATTCGAAATATTGTGAAAGCTTTCCCCATTGGATCATCTATTATTTGGGATAAAGCTGGGAGCATTTTCACCATGACATCTCCCATGATATCAGGGGTCCTTCCGGTTACCAAATCGAATGCTAATCGTATTAAGATGCGGAGTATAGTTCCTAAACCACCTCCATAAGCGACATCACCAGAAATATTTGAAGACGGTTTTTTCATGATTCCCAGTATTGTTGCGATAATGTTTCCAATATGTCTTCCAGGTTTAGCCCTAATTTTTTTTAATAAAGAGGATATGTTTCTGATACCACCCTTCTTAGGTTTATCTTCATCACTTGTGCTCCCAGAGATATCAAGATTGCCATCAGAAGGTTTTCCAATGCTTCCGAGTAACAGCGATAATATATTTCCAAAACCACTTCTCCTAGGGTTATCCCCATCACTTGTGCCCCCAAAAATATCAAGAATGCCGTTAGGTTTTCCAATGCTTCCAAGTAACATCAACAATTTATTTCCAATACCACCCCTCTTAGGGTTATCCCTATCTCCTGTGTCCCAATTGATATCATCAGGGTTTTCAGAAATGCCATTAAGAAGGTTTTTTATTTCTTCCTAGTAACTTGGATAATATATTTCCAATACCACCTCCCTCAGGCCCATCCCTATCGCCTGTGTCCCAATCGATATCTTCAGGGATTTCGGGAATGCCATAAGCAGGTTTTTTATTTCTTCCTAATAACTTAGATAATATGTTTCCAATAGGTTTATCCCTATCGCCTATGTCCCAATCGGTATCTTCAGGGAATCCGGAAATGCCATAAGCAGGTTTTTTATTTCTCCTTGGTAATTTCGATAATATATTTCCAATACCACCCCTCTTAGGGTTATCTCTATCCCTCGTGTCCGAATCGTTATCTTCAGGGATTCCGGAAATGCCATAAGCAGGTTTTTTATTTCTTCCTAATAACTTCGATAATATGTTTCCAATAGGTTCATCCCTTTCGCCTGTGTCCCAATCGGTATCTTCAGAGATTCCGGAAATGCCATAAGCAGGTTTAATATTTCTTCCTAATGACTTCGATAATATGTTTCCAATAGGTTTATCCTATCGCCTGTGTCCCAATCGGTATCTTCAGGGATTCCGGAAATGCCATAAGCAGGTTTAATATTTCTTCCTAATGACTTCGATAATATGTTTCCAATAGGTTTATCCCAATCGCCTGTGTCCCAATCGGTATCTTCAGGGATTCCGGAAATGCCATAAGCAGGTTTTTTATTTCTCCCTGGTAATTTCGATAATATATTTTCAATACCACCCCCCTTAGGGTTATCTCTATCCCTCGTGTCCCAATCAGTATCTTCAGAGATTCCGGAAATGCCATAAGCAGGTTTTTTATTTCTTCCTAATAACTTCGTTAATATGTTTCCAATAGGTTTATCGCTATCGCCTGTGTCCCAATCGGTATCTTCAGGGATTCCGGAAATGCCATAAGCTGGTTTTTTATTTCTTCCTAATAACTTCGTAATATGTTTCCAATAGGTTTATCCTATCGCCTGTGTCCCAATCGGTATCTTCAGGGATTCCGGAAATGCCATAAGCAGGTTTTTTATTTCTTCCTAATAACTTCGATAATATGTTTCCAATAGGTTTATCCCTATCGCCTGTGTCCCAATCGGTATCTTCAGGAATTCCGGAAATGCCATAAGCAGGTTTTTTATTTCTCCCTGGTAATTTCGATAATATATTTCCAATACCACCCCTCTTAGGGTTATCTCTATCCCTCGTGTCCCAATCGGTATTTTCAGGGATTCCGGAAATGCCATAAGCAGGTTTTTTATTTCTTCCTAATAACTGCGATAATATGTTTCCATTAGGTTTATCCCTATCGCCTGTGTCCCAATCGGTATCTTCAGAGATTCCGGAAATGCCATAAGCAGGTTTTTTCATTTCTTCCCTAATAAATTTCGATAATATGTTTCCTAGGGTTATCCTATCCCTGTGTCCCAATCGGTATCTTCAGAGATTCCGGAAAGGCCATAAGCAGGTTTTTTATTTCTCCCTGGTAATTTCGATAATATATTTCCAATACCACCCCACTTAGGGTTATCTCTATCCCTCGTGTCCCAATCGGTATCTTCAGGGATTCCGGAAAGGCCATAAGCAGGTTTTTTATTTCTCCCTGGTAATTTCGATAATATATTTCCAATACCACCCCTCTTAGGGTTATCCTATCCTCTGTCAATCATCAGGAATTCCGGAAATGCCATAAGCAGGTTTTTCATTTCTCCCTAGTGATATCGATAATATATTTCCAATATCACCCCTCTTAGGGTTATACATATCCATGACATTTTCAGGAATTCCAAAGATGCCATAGGCAGGTTTTTTATTTTTCCCTAATAATTTCGATAATATATTTCCATTACCACCCCTCTTAGGGTTTCCATTGCTTTCTAGTAACAACGAGAGATCAGTTATGTCCGTATCGATAGCTTCAGAGAAATCAGGAATGCCATTAGCAGGTTCTGGATTATTTCCTTGTAAGATCGAGAGTATGTCTCCAGTTCCACCACCCTTCGGGTTATCTCTATCGAATGTGCCCTCATCGGTGATATCTCCAGAATTCACATAAGAGTGTTTTTCATTTTCTCCTAGAAACTGTGAGAGAATAATATCACTGCCATGTTTATTGCTGATCTTCGGTTCTTTACTGATAAAATGACCAGGGATTTTACCAATCCCATCTGTAAATAGGTCAACTGAATTTAGTGACGTTGAGTCTATATTTCCAGCTCCGCTCACAGAATGGTATATTGCCTTTCCTCCACTTTTATCCGAATATACATAATTATTTGAATATCCAAAAGGGAACTCATTCATTTGTAGTGACGGTGACCAGAGGAACATACGATTACTCTCATTTTTTCTGACGTTGGTTAGATCTTCAGCGGTTCCCGAAATCGTATAAGATGGCTTCCTATCTTTATTTGTTGATGTGTCTCCCTCAGCTCCATTATCGCTCATATTTTCAGAAATAACGTGAACTCTACTCTCATTCATTATTTGTTTTGATCTTGAGCATAATGTTCCAATGCCACATTCTTCAGAATCTCCTATATCGTTCGTTGTCTCATCAGTTATTTCGGTCATCTTGTTAGAGGGATCTTTATTCATCATCATTAATTTTTCGATATCAGCTGATTCTGGGCTATATTCATTCTTTGTTTCATTATTGATGACATCACCCACCATTTCAGGAGTCTTCCTAGCAAGTGAAGGGATCTTAGTTGGTAATGATTTGGATAATTCTCCATTGTTATTTTGCTTGAAACTGTCTGCACCTTTCAGAAGAAGTTTATCTCTCAGCTGCTGTGGTAGTAGATTAGAAGTTTCAAATTCAGTACTTGGAAGTTCTCCACTAGAAAATATGACGTCTTCATCTGATGTGTTATCAATTTCATCTGGGGTGGATTTATTGACGTTTTTGGGAGTTTCAGCGATTTCTGAACTTTTTAGCTCATCAGAATCTACTTGGCGACCTGCATCAGCTTCAAATCCAAACTGAATAGGGGCTTTGGTAATACTTCCAGTTACATCAAATTTTACTGATTGTTTAACAGGAACTTTATCTTCATCTACACTTACTACTATTTTTTTCTCACCAATGGCACGCCCAATAGTATTATTGATTTTACGGATCGAGGAACCAATTAATTTGGGTATCAGTCTACGGAATTGGTGATACACTTTCGGAGGCAACGTTGTGCTTTCATTTCCAGTGTAACTATCGGGATCTTCATTCGTGGCTGCAGTCGTTTCTCCATCTTCGACAATACTTTCGGTTGTAGTTTCTGCTCCGACCGCTGGAATACTTTCAGTAGTTATCGTTACAGGAGTAGCGAATGTTTCATTCTCCCAAACATTCTCATCGGAAGTGTTTTGGGTATTTTCTGAAATCTCATTTGCATCTCGGTTATCATCTCGTGTTTCGGTACTCTCAGTAACACCTGCTTCTTCAGGAGGTTCAAGCGTGATATGATCTCCATCCAGATCTATGTATTCAGCGACATCCATTGTCCGAAATACGCTTTGCTCTTTGTCTTGAAGATTTCTTCCGGTTTCTGTTGATTCCTCAGGAGTTTCTTCGATCTCTGTTGATTTCTCAGTAGTTTTTCCGATCTCCGTTGATTCTTCAGGAGTTTCTACGAACTCTGTTGATTCCTCAGTAATTTCTACGATCTTTGTTGATTCCTCACTAGTTTCTACGACTCTGTGTTAATTTCTCTGTTGGTTCTTCAGTAGTTTCTCCAATCTCTGTTGATTCTCCGGGAGTTCCTTCGATGTTTGCCGCCAGAGTGTCTTTGAGCCAATCGTAGGATAGGTCAAGTTTTGTGTATATAGTGGTCATTCCACCGCAGGAGGGATCGAATGACGATACCAAACCAATGAGAAAGTCTTTACGTGACTTGGGATCCATGAATATCAGTGGTGCCCCATAATCTCCTACACAAGCCACTGGGTCAGTGCATATTTTAAAATCTTGGAGTACAAGTCCGTCATGATGATTCAAACACTCATCATTTTGTCGTATCCTCGTTGTAGCTTTCAATAGTGTACCCCCCTCTGCGCCCCAACTTGTCACATGAGACAATTGATGTGTTCGCTGATCTGAAAATAAAAATATATATTTGAATATTTGCAGGACTGGTTAAACGGACGATGTTAGATGGAATGGCTAAAATAGAAATAGGCATTGAAGGGGAAGATTGAAGAAAACAAAAACAGGCATTGAAGTGGAAAATTGTTTTCTTTTTCCAATTTCAGGTAATGAACAATATTTCTCTTCTCGTTTCAATAATAGTAAATGACGTGTAAATTATAACAGGTCTGCGATGAAAAATATTTTGCATAAGTTTAGCAAAACATATGAATTTTGAGTGAAAGGTCTAGTTGTGTGCCCGTATCGAACTATATTCGAAGAAATAAATTTGTATTTCGTGAAGAAAATTTTATTTTTAAAAATCATAGCAGAGCGCTTTCAACTGTTAAGGTAGTAATCGTGAAATCCACTCAGAATATTATTGGCATATCAAAAGTCCAATGGATTCTCTTCTAGTATCCTATCAATGAGATATGTGATTTCGTTTTGCAGCATATTTAGGTTTAATCATCCGGTTATATTTCCATCTATGAATGTGGGACTAATTATATGGTTACCTAAAATACCTGCTAATACATGCACTATTTGCGGATACTGAGTGTGCTCCTCCCGGAGGCTCCAATATGGCGACGAGGTTAATAATTATAGCCCGATTCCGATAAAACTTGGTATGTGGGGGTCTTCGGGGACAGAGATTATTTTTTTTTTGTCAAAATTCAAGATGGCTGCTCCAATATGGCGACGAGTGTTGTGGTTATAGTCCGATTCCAATAAAAATTGGGGATTTTTGGGGTCAAAGATCATGTGTTTTGTTATTATGAACCGATTCCATTCAAAATAGGTATGTTGGTTTTTTTGGGATCGGACATCAATTTTTGTCAGAATTCAATAAGATGACGGATTTTATGAATGTCTAAAAATTATTGAAAAAAAAAATAAGACAAGCCTTCATACAAATGCACTAAAAAAGAAAAAACAATTTCTTTAATTGTTTGACCTACGTTATTCTGTGAGTTACAGATTCAAAACCTTGCCGCGAATATAAAATAGATATTCTTGAGCGGCAATATTTTGAATCTGCCACTCACAGAATAACCTAGGTCAAACAATTGAAAAAATTATATTTTCCTTTTCAGTACACTTGTCTTGATTTTTATCATATGAAATAACATATATTTTTTTAAACAAATGATAATCTGTTATTAGGAATTTATAGTTACGATCGACTGGCGGGGTTGAGTAATCATTGAAGATAAAAGATTATTTTTATAATGAATAATTTCATAACCTACATTTGTTACTTTTTTTTATTTTATTCTTGTGGCGTTTTTGACTTTCGATATCTATAAAATTGTTTCCATATTATCCTTTTTTATGATATTTTGGTATATCAAAATATTTTGTTTAACTTCATACTGAATATTTGTAAATACTGCAGACTTGGGGTGAATTGGGCAATATTTACGGTATAATATTTAGATAACTTAATACTTTTTATTATAAGAAGTGTATTTGACAAGTAAATTATGACATTCATATAATTGTTTTTTCTACATATATAGGGTAATCATGAAAAATATTAGAAACAGGAAATAAAAAAACTCGAAATTAATATATGAATTCCATTCCTAACATTATTCATCCGGTGCTCTGGGATACGTTTTTACTATTGGAACGTAGTTCCTTATCGCCCGTTGCGAAAGAGGGCTAGACGGAATAAATTAAGACCAAAATGTGTAACGAGACTTTCGCTATGGTTTTAAGCCGTGCGGCGTGCGCGTGTTTCTCTGTCTGTCTCTCTCTCTCTCATAGAAAGCAAGCCAGTTATTTTCATTTCGTCTTTCTATTGAACAGTGTGGTGTCGCGACGATTATTTTTGTTGAGTGTATACAGGTTTTTTGTACATAATAAATAATAAAAAATAATAACAATAATGAATCCTGACAGTGTTTCTGCACAAGTTCCTGATATTTCTGATGGAGTTAGGTAAGTAGAGATTTTATACAGACAATAATAAATGCTTATGTATTTTCAGCAAGTACGCATTATAACTCTTTACTATTGTGCTAACCAAGTCATACGCGTTATAATCTCTCCATTATTGTGTTTTTAGCAAGTGTTCGCGTCATAACTTCAATAAATTTAAAAGCAAATTATATTTTAATATTACAATATCAATGCGTATGTATTTAGCAAGCCGTGAGCGTTCTAACCTATACGCTATTGTGTTTACGAAGTCCCGCGCATCTATGACGTGTACGAAAGAATAGACAGACAGAGTGCATATATATATATATATATATATGTGTGTATGTGTATGTGGGTGTGTGTGGGTGTGTATGTGTGTGTGTGTGTGTGTATGTATATGTACAATTTTTTTGCTTTTTATTTCAATAGCGAATCAACTAAAGCATCGACTACTGAGGTACAAACTATAACATCAAGGAAAAATACACATGCACAAAGATGTAGAGAATATCGTGAGAGAAAGAAATTACAAATACATTTATTCACTGGAAAACACAAAACAGTTTTTTATTTTTCTGTAAACCTCAAACTCTTCAATAAAAAATTGGAGAAGAGTTCAAATTTCTCTGAACGCTTTTGATTATAACTTAAAAAAAAAATGTATTACAATTCCTTCACTAATTAATCGAAAGGAACTTCGTTCCATCCGGGTGTCTCAAGTATTTTTATTCAAAATCGCTAATATTTCGGGTGTCAACGTATTCTTTATTTAGACATAGTTACCGGAGTTCCGAGGGTATGAGATATACATTTGGCAGGGGTGTTGGAGTCGAAAATTGGAAAAAAAACTGTATTTCAAATGGAACACCTTGTATATTTTTACTCTTTTGGATTGTTGAGTACGATCACATAGTTTTCGGAAGAAAAATTGCTACATTTGATTTTTCAGAAGCATCTTCATTTTTGCATCTAGAGTGCGTTGGACCCACTCCAACCAATCTGATGGACATAAATGATGAGTAAAGAATATCATTTATAGATTTTTACGCCTATGGCGGTTTGATATTTACAAAAACAATAATTGTAAAAAAAGGTTTTTTTTCAAATGACATCTTTTAGGCACACTTTTCTTAGATTCTAAATTTCCACGACGAATCTATTGATGCTGTTTCGAATCGAAAATCGGATGGATAACAAACAATCCTAATACACTAATTATTTTTCGAAAAATTATGAAAAAATTGCTCATCAAGTATACTGTGGATACAAAATTGAACGAATAAAAGCGAAAAGTATACATTATTTTTCGAATTAATCAATTTTTAAATAGGTAAAACATTTCGAAGGCACCTTCAATCAATTTTTCAGATTTTTCCGATTCTCATTACAGAATTCCCATCATATGTTGAGAACTTTGAAAATAAAAAGGGTACTATGGGAACAAAAATAACTTTGACGAGTAGGAAATTAGTAAGAGTGAGATCCCAGAGCCGGCAAACCTACGTCATTTTAGCAAAGCTGAAATTTCAAGTATGAATAGTGTGATATGTAGTTGAGAACGTATGCTTACTCGCTTGCTTCAAAGCGGGGTCCTTTTTAATCGACGAAACCAAAAAGGAGGAGGTTCTCTAGTCGACGCGTATGTGTTTTTTATTTTTTTTATGTATGATCACACATAACTTTTTACTGAGACGTCCGATTCCAATAATTCTTTTTTAAGTGGATAGGGTGTACTTCGAAGTTGGTCCCATTCGAATTCAAAAGATGAAATTCACCCTTAAGAGTAGCAAAATGAAGGATATCACTCACCCTCTGAATTCTGGTCCGTTAACCGATACTATCAGGCATAACTTTGTACTGGGTTCTTCGATTTGGATGATTCTTTTTTTAATAGATAGGGTATACCTCATAGTTGATCATATTGTAGTTGACAATGACAGATCGCTAGTGTCATAATTTTTGTTCTCCTACATCCGTCACAATCATTATATTCTATGAGAGGATGGAATGATATACAAAGTAATGGAATAAACTAACCAGAACAACAAAAATAATTTATATTACAACAAATAGTAAAAGAAGATAATCATATTATTTAACTGGTAATAGTTGAAGTAAGGTGGGTAAGTAGGCATTTTGGAAGTAATCAAAAAACAGGTAGTTAGTAATTAGTAGATTTCAGCCACAAAAAAATTGAAAAATAAAAACTTACTAACAAAAAATTAAACCGACGAAATACGGATCTGAAAAGTAAAAAATAAAATAAACCTTTTTAGTCTCAATAACTAAGCTCCTAAACTAATGTAAATAACTGATTTTGAGTCGGCGCCAAACGAACAATCAACGAAGATCATTAAATTACTTCAAAAAAATTATCAGAATGTCACCGTCCAACTCGATGCCATCATTTTACGCCATACCTAATTTATTTGCTCGTTTGTTTGGCGCCGACTCAAAATCAGTTACTTACATTAGTTCAGGAGCTCAGTTATTGAGACTAAGAAGGTTTATTGGTAAATATCTAGTTCCATCACACATGCACTCTGAATATGGGGAAAATACTTTTCTTACGTGTTTTTGCCTCCTGAACACGAATCCGGAAGAAAAATGCGGCGGTCTCATACCGTTTCTGAGTTACAGCACTTTAAAAAAAACTAACCTCATTTTCAAGCACCGTTTTCTCGCACAAAAGTCACTCAGAATGCCTCCTTCTTTTTACCACCATAAACAATACACCCTAATCACTTATTTTCGGCACAACTCCGCACAAAATATCGTCGTTTTTATCGAAGAAATCCTCCTTCTAATACAGTTGCAAATGAACAATTTTCGTCCCTTTGACAGAATACATTTAGAATGACTTCTGTCACAGAAACGAAGATTGTTCATTTGCAACTGCGTTAAGAAGGAGGATTTTTTCGATAAAAACGGATATTTTGTGCAAAGTTGTGCCGAAAATAAGTGATTTAGGGTGTATTGTTTATGCTGGTAAAAAGAAGGAGGCATTTTGAGTGATTTTTGTGCGAGAAAACGCTGCTTGAAAATGAGGTTAGTTTTTTTGCTGTAACTCGGGAACGGTATGAGACCACCGCATTTTTCTTCCTGATATTCAGAGTGCATGTGTGATGTAACTAGATATTTACCGGTTTATTTTATACAGGTAGCAGGTACAAAAGTACATGAATAACGTTGTCACTTATGTTGGAGTATGGTAATGCCTTTGACAATTAATATCGTCCAGTTAGCCGAGCGGTGTAAGGCGCCAGATTTAAAAACAATAATTAGGCGACCAAGACGTTATTAAACAAGACCCATAAACCGTAACAGAAATGTAGATAATGCCTACATTTTTTTTAAAGATGAAGACTGCTCATTTCAGATAAAAAATTCAAGTATACGCGAATGACTGTTCCAGTATCCAATGAATGTAAAAAACAGAATTTCCAAGAGAAGGATGCGTTCATGTTCATTTATGAACAAAAGTACATACATTCTGTAGTTGATCTATTTGCAGTGCGTCTACGTTTACAGTCCGTTTGACTATAAATCTAGCTTTATACAATCGGAACTTTGGAAACCATGGTGTGTCCAAAGAATACGGAGACACCCGGTTTATATTAAAACCAATCCGGTCCTGACTCACAATTGACAATTCGGAGCAGCATAAATAGCTGGCTTTTTTGTTACTCTTTGAAGATTACAGGAATTCTGGAACTGAGTGCAGAATAACTTTGATCTTCATACGATATGGGTTTACATCGACAATTCTCTCAGTTTTATAACGTCGATATTACGAACAAAGGGAATTCCTTCCTCGAAAATGATTTCTTCAAATTTTTCAAACTGCATATTCCTTCCGTGTGCATAATAACACCACCTGATCAAAGTGCCTCTCTGCGGAAGGCATCGTATGAATAGAATAGTAATGAACAATCATAATCATCTTCTCGCTTCAATTCCTTCGAATAGTCTCTGTCGGTCCCCTCGATATAGCACTTGAAGATGAATATCCTGATTTTGTTAGTAACGACAGCGATAGCGGGAAGACTAACTTCGAATGAAGTGAATATGGTTCTGAATTTTCTGAAAAAAACTCATGCGAGAACCTCGATTTTTCTCACATGCTGGAGAAAGTTCGGTGAGTATCGCTGAGACTGAATGGAAATGCATTACTTCATCTTAAAGTTGGCAAACATTGTGCTTCAAAAACTCCTACTCCTGGCACATTCACTCTAGTGTTTGATTACGGCTCTTCCAATGGTTTGTTTGGAAATCTAAGATTATTTACAAGGTGTCCCAAGAAATGCCACCCAAAAACATTGGCCGTTCGAATAAATCTTTTCAATCATGTCAAATGAAAGTTTACAATTATACGAAAGAATGAAAAAATAAAGTTCGTGATTTGTATAGGAATTAACTTCTCAACCGTGAGTTTTTCTGTATGTGTGTTCATCGACAACACGATTTAGGACTCTTGGGTAGACTTTACTCGAAATGTATTGGTAGATTTTATAGAAATACTACTACTGGTACGCGTAGAATTTGCATTGTTTCCTTTGTTTTTCTTTGTGTATGTTTCCAATCTTTTAGGGACGGAATTTTCAAATGATGTTGAAAACGATTCATTCATTTGTAACACAGAGCCAAAACATCAATTTTCATGACCCTAAATTTAAAACTAACTCCCATATAAAAATCACCACCCATTTCACTTACAAAAACACTGAAACGCGTATTTCTTTATTTGTAAAGAATACCTCAAATACCAATATTTATGACACCAACTCAAAAACTAACCGTACTGCTAAACAAACTTTCAACCCCCATTCTAACTCCTTTAGGGTTGAATTTCCAAAAACCCTGAAATACGTGTTTCCTTAATTGGAAAGAAAGGCCAAATACCAATTTCCACGACCCTAACATCAGAACAAACGGTACTTCTACTTCTTAGTGGTTATCTCTGTCATCTCAAGCCAGGATCCAACGGCGCGTAGAGTGGCAATCCTGGATTGAGGGTTGAGTGTCGAAGTTGGCGCAACGAAATGTGTCAGGCCGTTCTCACGGCGTATGTAGGATCGCGGTTTCAGACGTGGACACGCAGCGGTTGTAGTCTGTCGTACGCCGGCAGTGTTGGCGGTAAAAATTCAAATAATTTGTACTCATTTGCTCTTCAATTCGCTTCCAGGCATCATGAATTGAATTCCTGTTTTTATAGTTTGGATCCCGTGGGTTCAGAATAATCGGTTCGGCTTCATAGAGGTATGAAAATTCTAACACCACTTTGTTCGACCACACCATGGTGAAAGTTATAGTCCATCCAATATCAATTGCAGAAGCTGTTTCTATAGGGAGCAAATAAAAACTCACTTCGCTAACACGAGCGTATATGCGAAGAAACGGAACGAAAAACAATGTGTTCTACTCGTAAACATTCGCCGCCGGCGAAGGGAAGATCATAAGAGCCGATAGTCAACGTGGACCTGAGTGACCCCAACAAACATTATAGTTAAAATCTACGTCATTTCGACCTAATTGGCGAAGGTAATTATTACGTTATAATTACCTTAAATTTACCATTATGGGGAACAAAATGGAAGTAATTCAGAAGTCGAAATTTGGGAAATTAAGACATTTTTTCTTATAAGTTGAAGGCATAAATAGGTGAAAATTGCCTCCAGACTTGTCGACTGATGGTAAAAATGTAGTAATTTTCACCTATTTCAGGTTATAAACACTGTAATAAAACAAACAACAAACCATGGCAGGTTAGAAGAAGATGATAAAAGTTTACTGTATATTGTATATCTTAACCTACATGCTTATTCGTGAAAGCGTTGAAGTTGACATGGCGTATGAAGAAAGAACTGTCAATAAACGTATAGCAGAGAATGCAATGAGTGATGGTTTCGCATTCACACCTAGTTGTGATTTTATTTGCGATACAAACTTTTCTGTAATAATGTTGATTTTTACTCGTCTAAAACAAGTGGGCCCATCAAATTATTAAATTTGTATGAAAAAAAAAACATTAATGTATGTCTACTTTCACAACTTTTTTCATCAAACACTTCAAAAACTGATTTTATAGATGAAGTATGTGTATACATATCATATTCACCTATTTTTTTGACTACCCATTATTGAAATGTGGTCGATTCGAGAAAATTATGTATTATTTTTACAATGGCGGAAACGGTTCAAACCGAAAAATATGGCGTAGGTTCCATATGGGACCTATATGTCGATATTCCTTAGAATTTTGACTATGAGAACACATAGACTTTGTTCAAAGTCGAAAGTAACCTTTATTCCTGACTTTGAAGTCCATTTTCCTTATCTTGGGATTTCAGACCCGTTCACATTGTGGTCACGTGATGAAATATAATATATGTTATGTTATTGGATGTTTTTTCATGCATGTCTATACGTTTCGTTCTCTGGATGGATTGCGAATCGTGGATAATAAATTTATATTTTACTTATTCTATGTTCTGTGCAGAAACACTCAAATGTCAATACGGGGTGAAAAAAATCAATATTTTTTGCTGATGTTAATGGTGAAGCCAAGTAACCTATAGTTACTCAGAGAAATGGATATAAACTACAACTACAAATTAAATATCAAATCCATCAGTAATGTTGATGAAAGTACGCGATATTTATATTTCAGTGCACATCTTCCCAGAATAGAAACCATGATTAATGTTATGGTCTAATGAGGGAATCTCTTTCCGAAGAGAAATAGCCAATCATAACATATTAAATATAAAATGGTGTGTTGTGATTGGCTGAATAATTTTGATTCGACATTTCTGCGTTCCGCATGCGGTGCCCGGAAATATACAATTTATCAGCCATCTGAGTGGAAGATGATGGCTCTGATCTCTGGACATCGGAAAGTATAGGATGGTTTCGGATTATATTTGCATATATCCTCATTCTGGCAGCTAATCGATAATAGTTGGTGGTATACCTGTATGGTTTACTAACTCTATTCAAATTTTTGCTCGGCATTTTATAGATTTCTAAAATTCAGGGCACAATAAAAAAATTAAAGTAAATTGTATCATGTAATCCTCATCTGACTCGACTTGGTCTTCAATATCTGATGATAGATTAAGTTACTTTGAGGATTTCATTTTAGGTAACTTTGACTTCGTTGTAGACATTTAGTCTGATTAGACAAATATTGTGGTAATCTCGCCCTCATTGTAGAGCAGTAGGTATAAACTAGGTCAAAAAATGTCCAGGCAACTCCTTTAACTTAATCGGTGCCAAAATAGGTAATGAAGAGTATATAGTAGACCTGTTTACTGACTTGTCAATTCCCTGACTATATGAACACACATGAGGTAATAATTAGGTAAATATTCACCAGAAGGTTTTTCCTGAGAGTTCCAAGTATTTTGAACACATTTTGCTGGTAACCTTTAGGTAAAATTGAACCTAGTAAATAACTCTATCAACCCATGAGGCTGTGAAGGTATATTTGAAGTCCATAACAACTCATTTCATACTACGGACTACGCCTATTAAGTTTTTGGTTTTTGAAGGAGATTTGGTGGTCTCAATTATGGTTTTTATAACTCCTATTATAACTTTGGAGTTAGTTAGTACTTGAAGGTAAATTTTTTTTTTTTTTTATGTTCTGGTTTCCACGAAAAGGGATATCCTGTAATGTTCAGAGAACATCGTGGGAACCAAGGGAAAGAAGGTAGGAGTTGGTGTTCTTCTTAAATTTCTGGAGGTTGTATGCCTCGGGGAACACCTCCCTAGGCAATGAGTTCCAAGGCCTCGCTGTTCGTTGGATGAACGAGTCTTTGGAAAGTGATGTTCTGCAGGTCTCCAAAGTGACCACGAAGGGGTGTGATGACTGAACTTGACGGGTTAGTCTCGAAGAGACTGCCAAAGCAGGAACGATTGTTGATATTCCAGAAGAGCATCGCCCATGAAAATATCTATAAAATAGAGACAAATCGCCAACTTTTCTACGGTGTTCCAGACAAGTGAGCGAGTTTGTAAGCGAGGCATCACCGACGAGACGAATTGCCCTTTTTTGGACAGAATCCAATAGCCTCAGGATATGTTTAGGTGCCGCGCTCCAAATATGGGAACAGTATTCCAGGACAGGTCGGATCTGTGCCTTATAGATCATAAGCAGCTGAGTGGGGGTGAAATAGCTCTTGGCACGAAACAAAAAACCAAGTTTTGGGATGCACTTTTGGCAATGGACCTCACGGATTTTCCCAGGGAAGGTTATTGCTGATAGTAATACCAAGCATCGATATGGATGACTTCAGTGGTATGGTTACTCCTGACAAAGTTATGTTAGGCACAGTGAGATCGGCTTTTCTAGAGAAAAGACATGCTTGTGTTTTGTTTAATTCTACCAAGTTATTAGATCCCCACTCGAGAATTGTTGCTAAGTCCATATTTATATTATTAACATTTCTTCCTCGTTCATTTCTGGTTCCACGGGCTGATATAGGGGCCCTGGAAGAGAAAGCGGTATGGAGGGTACTATCATCGGCAAAGCTGTGTACTGGACATGAAGTTGCTTTCAACAGGTCGTTGATGTGAAGTAGAAATAGTGTTGGTGCGAGAATAGATCCTTGCGGAACACCGGCATTTATGAGTAGAGTGTCAGATGAAACTCCAACGACCACTACATGGAGAGACCTGTTTGAGAGAAAACTAGCAAGCAGAGAACACAGCTGAGCTGATTTGGTCAGAAATGGTGATTAACCCCACTGCTTGGTATAATTTTCCCATAATGTTAGTTGGGACTGCTGTCACCGATTCGTCTGGGCCAATCAAATCGAATCGAATGCTTGGGGGTGTGTCTATACGATGGGAGGTCATAAATCACGCGTTATATTTGTGTTTTAATAGCTCTGAAAGATTAAAAACCAGTAGCGTCTGTGGTCTTGGTGTGTGCCGATCGAAATACGTTTTAGGATATAATAATAACCTACATCAAACAATGAATGAAATTATTTTTCTTTCTTAATGTATTTGTATAAATGAAAGCTTATCTTTAATTTTTTTTCATTTTTCATTATTTATGAAGTATTTTTAAAATCCTAAAATATCTTAATGAAATTAGTTATCTCCGCCACTGCTGCTCACAGGATTTCGCCGCAAGACTTTTTTATGCTTCTGCAATTGATATTGGGAAAACTATACCACGGCACTCACGGCACCACGCGCCTAGCCGCGTAGTTGGATGGGTATACACGTGTTGAGCGCCAGCGTCCGAACTCCTTTGAACCGCATTCATTTACCGACGGACGACGGAACTCACCGCGCCGACCGAAGATCGCCAAGCCTGCCCTATCCGACGGCGCGTGAACTGGCAAGTTTGGCGCAAGGAGTGCCACTCCACGCGCTGCTGTAAAATTTCAGCTCTTTAGGTCCAGCGGGTTGGTCTGGACGTTGATTGATCAGTCAGTCAGTGAGTCAGTATAGATGACCCACTGCGTACGTCTCGACCGTGACAAAATTCCGGTTGGTCTTCGCCTGCACCCGAAAATATTCTCAATTGAAAGTTTCATATAGGATGTTTTCAAAGTATATAATCGCCTAAATAAAAAGATTTAAAAAGTTTTTGCTCGAATGATGGTGATCAATGTTATTGGAGAAACACTATTGCTTACTCGCTAACGTTTCGAAAGTAATAAACTCATCATCAGGGCTCTGTTTTGCTGAATTTTGCTTTACAAATATTTTTAAGAAAAGTTGAATATGATGAAATAATAGAATGAATACACGTTTTTTGACCACCGCTGTATTGAAAGATAAGTGCCATGTGAAGTGGAATGAATAGAAAAATCGAATTAACCCTTAACTGGTATCCTGGGGTGTTTCGGCACCCCACTAGTGATGATTCCGCAATAATAACATACTTTCAATAAACTTGGTGATTTGTTGTTTCAAGTATTCTCCTAAGTTGGTGATATCTCGGGAATCATAGTGGAATTTATTGCAAAAGTCGACTAGTTTAGAAAATAAAGAGTGATTGGGGTGTGCAAGTACCTCACGATACTATTTGACGTATATGGACTGTAAAAAATGAATCGCCGACATCTGAACGGGGCTGAGCTGAAAAGATTTGCCGCAAGGTTTGGAGAAAGTGATAGCGTGGATGACGTACCAGACAACTTCAGAGAAGAGGACAGGGACCTCAGTGATGCTCCTAGTGAACACAGCGACCATGAATCCGAATCGGAAAAAGAACTTTGCTCTGACGCAGAAATGGAACAAGAGCCAGATGATGCAGAAATGGAACAAGAGTCAGATGATGCAGAAATGGAACAATAGTCAGATGAAGCAGAAATGGAACAAGAGCAAGAATCAGGTTCTGGCAACTACTACTATGGTCGTAATAGATACAAATGGTCGAAAAATCCACCTGCACCATTTCGAAGGCTGATATTCCAAATGAATTTCTGCCAAAAAGAACTCGCCCTCTTCATTCTTCTGAGTTTGCTTTTACACGTGATAAGACATTGGTATCGAATGTGCCGAAAAAAAACAGTGTTATTCTGATTTCGTCTATGCATCACGACAAATCATTGACCGAGAACAAAAGCAAACCTGAGATCATACAGTTTTGTAACTCTACTAAAGGTGGTGTGGATTCATTAAACCAAAAATGTGCTGTTTACTCCTGTCAGAGGCGAACCAGACGATGACCTATGGCAATATTTGGTGCGATGCTGGACATCTCACGAACAAATATGTAGTTATGTGCTTTTGAAATACACAATGGCAAACCTAAATATGAAATTTACTATTACGTTGGGAAGATCACTCTTACATGAACATTATAAGTACTATATTGGGTGAGAAACCTAGCAAAGATGATGGAAAGCAACCAGCACGACAAGAAAGGAGATACGAGCGATGCAGTTTATGCCCTAGAAAAAAGGACAGAAAAGTAAAATCCAAATTGCCAAAAAGCCGTTTGTTAGGACCATTCCCAACAAGTGGTGCAGTGTTTGGAATGCCAAAACAGGTTATTATAATTATTTTTAGTATTATTGTTATTATTATTATTGGTATTATTATTATTATTATTATTATTATTATTATTATTATTATTATTATTATTATTATTATTATTATCATCATCATCATCATCATCATCATCATCAATTCTTAGGTGTATTGTGTTTTTGGTAGAAAAATCACGCTAAGAATTGAAGAAATCCATGATATTTTTGAAAAAAAACACCACTGTGAGTTTTTTTACTATAAAGTGAAAATTGTTTTTTTTTGCTGCAGACGTCAAGAGTGAATCCTGAAGGACAAGCCTGCAATAGCGACTCTTATTCACACGATATTTCAAGTGACTCTTACAGCCTCCAAAATAATATGGATTTTCATTTTGCTTTTGAGTAATACTTATACGAAATATTTTTTTTTCTGTTAATTCAAATATTAAATTAAATTTTTTTTTATTTTACAGTTTTCATGATCATAACTTTTCACAACATTAAAACATTTTTGAAAAAGTCCTGAGTTTTCTTTTGAAATTATAAATATATATATTGGGGTGTTTTAATACCCCACAATACCAGATATGTTTCGAGAAAACACGATACCAGTCCAGGGTTAAATGGTTTTCTTCACATAAAGGATTCAATATAAAATTGAACCAGAAAATGGTAGATCTCAGGTGAAAAACAACTACTTTCCTGGCAAATACCACGCAGAACGTTGAATGATGAGGGCCAAGAAGCCTGAAACCGGTATGCGGATTGTTAGGTGAACACGACATAAATTAAACATAATCGAGCTTATCAGAAAGAAACATTTGCATTCAATGTCCATTGATATTATATGGAGGTATGCATGGATTTTCAGGTGAATATCATTCAACGTTCTGCGTGGTATTTGCCAGGAAAGTAGTTGTTTTTCACCTGAGATCTACCATTTTCTAGTTCAATTTTATATTGAATCCTCTATGTGAAGAAAACCGTTCAATTCGATTTTTCTATTCATTCCACTTCACATGGCACTTATCTTTCACTATATGCTAGACGGGCTTGCCACTCCTACTGAAAAGGAATCTTTTATTTAGAAACCTATCGAGGTGGGAGATTTTCGGAGTATTTCTTTCTGTCACTAGGTACCGCCAGTTAAAGTTTATCTTTTCCGGCGTACCTATAGGTGTTACAAGCTCGATGATGGTTTGTTTACGTTGTGTCTCACTTCAGCCAGAGTTCTTTGGACATTTGGCTAGTTGACTACTCCGTACTGATGAGGGCCAAGAAGCCTGAAACCGGTATGCGGATTGTTAGGTGAACACGACATAAATTAAACATAATCGAGCTTATCAGAAAGAAACATTTGCATTCAATGTCCATTGATATTATATGGAAGTATGCATGGATTTTCAGGTGAATATCATTCAACGTTCTGCGTGGTATTTGCCAGGAAAGTAGTTGTTTTTCACCTGAGATCTACCATTTTCTGGTTCAATTTCATATTGAATCCTTTATGTGAAGAAAACCGTTCAATTGGATTTTTACCACTGTATTGTTGTTTTTTTCTCAATAACATTAAAGAATCACATATATTCACAGCCACTCTCGGGATTTCAGCTCAGTTCTCATTTGTCTCGAGCTAAATAAGGAATCCGTTGTCCAGTAAATGTTCGTTATTCACGTATCTAGAATGTCTGTTTTTTACAAGCTTTCATTTGACTTGCTTCGTTCGTCATTCTGTCATTGTTCCCGGTTCAAAATTTGTAATCCATTTTTGGAGCACTTGCCGACATCCGATTGAGCTGAAATTTAGCAGGTGCTCATAATTCCGGTGACAATGCATTATGCAATTTGTTAGAAAAAAAAAACAAAATTTCGATTCAAAATTGGTATGTGGGGGTTTTCGGGGACAGAGATTGTGAATTGTTGTCAAAATTCAAAAATTCAAGATAGCGTACAAGTTTTGTGATAATGGTCCGATTAGATTCAAAATTGGTATGTGGGGGCTTTTGCGGTCGGAGATTATGAATTTTTTGTCAAAATTAATGAATTTAATATGGCGGTTCCAAAATGGCGGAGGAGTCTTGTGATTATGGTCCGATTCTATTCAAAATTTTTATAGGGGGGTTTTCGGAGTCGGAGATTATGATTTTCATGACAAAATTTATGAAAGTGGAATGGTAGCTCAAAGAATTTTTTTCTATAGAAAAAAACGAAATGGCGCTCCAAGATGGCGGACGAGATTTAGGTTTATGGTCCGATTCGATTCAAAATTGGTATGTGGGGGTTTCCAGGGTGGAAAATGATGATTTTTCCTTCAAAATTCATAAAATCAAAATGGCGGTTCCAAGATGGACGATGATCCCCGTGTTTATGGTCCGATTCTATTCAAAATTGGTATGTGGGGGTTTTTGGGGTCGGAGATTATGAATTGTTATCAAAATTTACTAATTCAAGATGGCGGACGAGTTGAGTGATTATGGCCCGATTCGGTTCAAAATTGGTATGTCGGGGTTTTTCAGGTCGGAGATTTTGAAAATAGTCGAAGATTATTGATTTATAGTTAAAATTCATAAATTGGAGATGGTAACACCAAGATGACGGCTGAGTTAATCGTAAGATGGTCTCCTCATTGAAGGACTGGTTAGCTCAGAACTTACAGGAAAAAGGCCCCATGTCGCTTTTGTATTCGAACTGAAAACTTCGCGCGGCGAACTTTTGAATCTATAACTCACGGAATAACCTACGTCACACATCCAAAGAAATTTTTTTTTTTTAACTTTTTAGTGCATTTGCATAAAAGCTTGTCTTCAAAAATGTTTTTTATTACTTATTTTTATTTATCACTGTCTCCTTATATTTTATATTGGAAAAATATATTGTAAGCCCCTCGATATATTTCAATCACTTTGTGGGCATCTTTCTTATTATATTTTTTCTATTATTTTACCATATTCAACTTTTCTCAAAAAGATTTGTAAAGCAAAACTCATTGTTACAGAGCCCTGATGATGAATTCATTGAAGTTCGAAACGTTGGCGAGAAAGCAATGGGTTTTTCTTCAATAACATTGATCCTTATCCAAACCAAACCATTTGAAGAATAAGTTTCGAAGCCTGCGATTGAAAATAATTTTATTTACTGTGGATCCTGTATCTCACACGTGTTTGGAGGAAACAAAGCTTGACAATATAATTCACAGGATGACTATTAATAGTTATTTGTGCAACCAGTTGGGAAAAGCACTATTTTCTACGAGCGAAGCGATTTCTTGACATGTTTTTTGGGTAACCTTTCTACACTTGTATGGATTTTCCTGATTATATTTCCATTTTCAGACTGTGGAAAGTTACCCAAAAAACATGTCAAGAAATGTTCTTCCTCCACAAAAAAAACACATTCATTCAATACGGGCGGAGCGAGTTCCGCAAAAGAATGCGAGTTACGAAAGGAAAGGGTTTCCCAACGTGTTTCACAGAATATTTTTTAAATTTTGATATGTGATCCTTTTTAATTCGAGTTAAAAATATAAAAAATATATATTTGAAAAACTGAAGAACACGCTTTTAACGCACTGAAAATTTAAAAATAATTTTAATTTAAATCATTTTTTTGACTATTACGAAAAGCATGGGTGATAGATATTTAAATAAAATAAAAACAAATCATTTCTCATTTCGATGGAAAAAATTTTAAAAAAATCGTCAGGCGTGAGGATTCGAACCCTCGCCAGTTTTTGTTATCAGAGCTTAGATTTTGCGCCTTAGACCGTTTGGCCAACTGAACGATATTAATTGTCAAACGCATTACCATACTTCAACGTGAGTGAGAAAGTTTTTTGTGTACTTTTATACCTGCTACCCGTGAAAAGGCCCCTCTTTCAAGCTAGCAAGTATGCATACGTTCTTAACTACACATCACACTACTCATACTCAAAATTTCAGCTTTGCTAAAATGACGTAGGTTTGCCGGCTCTGGGATCTTGGACTATTTCAATTGATTTCGACAAAGCACCCCACGCTGTTTGGCATAGTCATTGAATATTAAAATTATTTTTCACTTTTTAGTGCGTTGAAAGCCTGTTCTCATCCTTAGAAAGACTTCCAGGGAAAAAACGGAAATTAATGCTAGATAGAAAACTACGTTGTCAGCTGGGGTCAATATTACCAATTGTTCAAATTATGTTATTAATATTTATAATCAGTTTTTACCATGCATATCATGTATTGAATAGCCTCAAAATTATAACTAATTTTATTTCCGTATTTTTTGCAACTGCTGATGAAAAGTAAAACATTTGATAAGGTCAACGAGTTTTGAAAAGTGTCACTTTAAATGACAAAATTAGAAAAAACTATTTTGATAATGCAATTTAAATTTTAATTATGCTATATTTCTGTTGGAAATATTTTTTTTGCGCAATTTTGGTAATACCTATTTGTAAATATCACAAATTCATTGGCGTAGTTATTTTCTTTTTTTTTTAATTCAGCATATTTTTTTAGATTTTTGTAGACGAAAAGCAATTGAAATTTCGCATTTTTTTATGAATTTCAGCACCACAGTGGAGCTATCGATGCTCTATTATTCAGAAAAAAATTGTTCAAATCGGAAAACTTTCCAAACGAATAACCACTACTTCTAGGTTGAGTATAAGAGCAGTCACTGACTGAACTCGGCCTTGATGAAGACATTTCGTCATTATTACTACAATTCATTGAATATAAGTAATATTATATTTTTTAGAAATGATCCACATGCAAAAATCCATACAGAGTGAATTATTCATAACAACAACTTTTTTACATGGATATGAAGCAGTGCCATTTGGAATCGAGGGCAAACATTTCAACAGGAATGGCTACATAATGGACCTTTCTTGCGAAGGAAGTAATAGGATTCTAGAAAAGGTATGAAATTCAATTCCAAAATTCTAATATGAACGTCAAAATGTTAATTCGATACATGTTGTGGAATAAATGTTCAAGGCGTTTTATCATGCTGTTTCAAAAATCGTAAAAAAATCAGGAACGCAGATATTGTTTTAAAACTCAAGCTTCTTATAGAGAAAATAATTTCCTTTCGAATGGTGGGGACCTCACAAAGGTCTGAAAGTCTGGCTACATATGCAGAAAAGATTGAAAAAAAACGATTTTGGAAGAATTTTCCAGAAATATTTTTTTTCCTCGTTTGTCTGACATTTTCCGGAAAAATTATTTGCTCGAGAACGATTAGAGATAGAGGAGTTCTGCGAACGCTAATCGATTCAGAATGACCAAATGAGTCTGGAAAAAAAAATCGTTTCGATCGGAGATAAAAAGTTGAGAAGTGAAATTTTCCAAGCAGCCCTATATCCCTAATTTTATCGAAAATCCAATGTGGTCGTATCGATCTTCGGTTTGGAACAAAATGTTGGAAATCTCGCGTAGATTTCGAAAATGTAGCATATGTGGTAACTCAATCCAACAGATTGGCCGTAAAACGCGAAAATCCGAGAAAAATCCCATGAAATGACGCAGCTGTCACCTGGCAAATATGTCAGAAAAAACGACATACAGCTCTCCAGAATATGAGTTTTTCCTACGTAAAATGGCCCGCTCAATCCAAAAAAGTAACGATATCTTCAATCAATTTTTTCGAGGTCGCCTCGACGTTTCGAGACTGCGACATCATAGCTTCCGTAGCTGTGATCCGATCGATGTTTCGGGACTTTGCTATAACAGCATTATGATCCATCACCGAGAACATCAAAACGTAGACTAAAGTTTTTCAATAAGCACATACCGGACCTGATCGCATCCTTCAGGATTCTGACCGGTTCACAACCTGACCGGCTAACCGATATTGTGAAAGGAGTCTGGATTGTAGAGGGATCAATATGTCTCTCCAGCCTCTCCGTACCTCGACCTATAAGGTTTTTTGTACAGTACCCTTCGTCTATTCAAGACCCGGGATTTCGAGAATTTTCGCGAAGCGTATCAGTTTCCTGGGAGTCAAGTTCCTGATGCCTGTGAGGGCGTTAGTGAAACCCCTTCGAGGAAATTAAGCCTTTTGCAAAACAGCGCTTAGCAGTCGCAAAGCAGGTATTCTGCAGTTTCAGCGGAGTTCCCGCAGTAACGGCACAGTTCACTGTCTGATCTTTCCATCTTTTTGAGGTGACACCTCAGAGGACAATGTTCGGTGAGCAGTCCAGTTGCCAATTCCAAGTCTCCCTTGTTCAACTCGAGAAGCGGTTCAGCTTTCTTTGGCGATGGGATCAAAAGCTTAATCGCTTATCTCTACCCTGGAATTTTATTCAAGAGGGTCTGCTTTCTAGCACCGAAACTCTTTCTTTATGTGAGCTTTGGAAAAACAACAGAAGGGTTCTGGGCCAGAAAATTGAGAGTTTGCCCCTTCGTTGACAAGGCTGTCTGCTTCTTCATTGCTTTTGATTCCCTTGTGACCTGGCACTCACATCAGAGTAACCTGATTGTTCGTAGCCAGTTGTCTTAGGAAGAGTTTGCAGTCCCAAGTCCCTCTAGACTCACAAGTGAGTGACTTTGGAGATTTCAGTGCTGCTTGGCTGTTTGCTAGGATATAGATCTATGCCCCCCTGAAGATTCTTCCAAGGTATTCTTGGGCGCAAATTTCTATGAGAGCCTAAAAGTAGGACCCGTTACTCCCACTCCAGCCCTTTCGTCCATTTTGGAACCATTAGAATACCTTACTGATGCATTTCTTTCTAGTTGAGGCCCGTTCTTTTTTAATGGAACCAGCACCATTTCGCTAGGATTTACACTCAGTCTCTTGCGCACCCTCTTCTGATTATATTTGGGACTGTCTGCATGCGATTGGATATTATCCCGTCATGTTTGCCCCTAAAAGTGACGACCACGTCATCGGCGTAACATCGAGTCGTGATTCCAGATTCATGTAGCTTCACTATCAGATTATCCACGGTCAGTGACCATAGCAAAGGCGATACAACTTCGCCCTGGGGACAACCTTTTTCAGCTGTCATTCTGACCGTTTCGTCTCTGGGAGTCATGTGAGGTGTTATGAAGGCACATATAGCCAAGTATATATTTTCAATGCTTCCAACTGAGCATTGTAAAGCATTAATCGTTGATTTGCCTGCTTGATAGGAGAACTGTTTTTTGTAAAGCGGGCTGTCTAAAAGGATTTCACTTCCTTTATAATTTTCTCCATTGTTTTCAAAAGAAAGGAAGTGAGACTGATGGGGCGATAAGACTTTGGTTCATCCGCTGGACGTCTCCCAGTCTTTGGTATGAACACCACCTTGAACAGCTTTGAACAGCCTTTTCAAGAAGGGATCTATTATATCAAGGCCGTTTTGTTATATTCCGTCCTTTCCGGCCGATTTGAAATGTTTGAATCTCTTGGTGATGAAGATTTTCCTCGCTAGGCTCCTGCTGGATCTATTGAGGTTGGTGACAACCCCTCCCAGCTGAGCACTTTGCAGTTCGTTTTCAACATCCTTGGACCCAGAAAAGTGTGTCTTGATGAGAACACTCATGCTTTCTTTCTGGTTTTCTGCATATCCACCATTCGGCTTTTTGATCAGACCAATGCCGTTGCTATGTTCTTCAGATAGATCTTTCTGAAGGCGTTGATTGATTTTCTGATTCCTTGTTGTACTCAGAAAGAGCCTAATAAGCGGCTCTTCCCAGTGTCTCAGACTTTTAGCTCTATTGGACAGTTTCCAAATTTTTTTCATAGCTCTTTATTCCACCAAGGCACGTCTCTATTGACTGACTCTTGTTTTTCTGTGCAGCTGATTTCATATGCTTTCACATCAACATTTTGAAGCTAATTGGAGTCTAATACATAATGGTTCATAATGCATCGGTAGCTAGGCAAGTTGCTAGCCAAAGAATGCAGTTTGAGCCATAACTTGTAAGGTCCACCATAAAATATCATATTCTGAGCAAAATATAGCTATTTATGATTGAATTTGATGGAAATATTTCAATGGTCTTATAGAAAAAGACATTATTCTGTTTCCAATGAACACTACTCTTGTCAATAGTAGGGTATCGTATGTTTTGAGCGCACTGGAAATGATTTTAGGTGTGTTATATATACCAATAATAATATATTTTTCGAGAAAACATACTAAAATCAGTGTATGGCTTTGCAAGTTTTTAGGAGGAAAATAATAGTATTTTCAGAACCTTTCATATAATTAGTGTGTGTTCAATTTCATTATTCACACTTCGTAGGTTTCACATCTAGGAAATTTCGCATCGTCACATAGTTGGCTGATGATCCAAAATATCTCAATGGCAGAAGACGACGTTAGAGATCTCTTCAAAGGATTGCAATTGAGGGCTGATATGGATGTAACAGTCGCCTCAGCCATATCCCAAATGAAGGGATATGATATTTGTGAAGTGTTCAAACCTGGTATAGATGTCGAAATAACCGTGAGGAAAGTTGGCGAATACAGAAATGGCACATTCAGTTGTTCACCTGACAATTCGTCATTTTATGTTCGTAGGAAGAATTTGACAGGAGTGTTGATCAGAACTGGCAATACGGTGAGTTTTTAATGGAAGTTGTCTAGAATGAATATGACGATATTACTATATCAGTGACGATACGATGTTGGCTGGATTGGGCAAATTTAAGAATGTGGACTATTTGGGTTACGATCTTAATCATATTTCAAAAACGCTACAATTCGAATTGTTCAGATCTTGCCATTAAGTTTTCGTTCACACCTCGAATTTATGTGCTTTGAATAAGGAAATGTATTTTTGCTATTTTTTAAAGAGCTTCCATTTTTCTGCATTCGCCCATATATTAGACCCTGGGTATTTTCTAATCAAACATCCATCATTAGGATTGAACCGGCGGTATTTCCCTTAATCTCAAGGTTATTGGAAAGGTCATGTGATCGAACATAATCTTAAGAACTGAGGAATATTACAGTAGTCTCAATTTCCGTATAAAGTTATACTGAACATGAAATTCATCAAACAAATAGCATTCGTTCAAATGTACACAGCCATCCTTACCATAATCTTCCCAAAAATATTAAACAAGGTGGATTCTAAAACACCGGAAAAGCGTGTCTACCTTTGATAAAAAATTCAGGGTTCCGAGCATTTGTCTGAAATGTGACGCAGTTCCTGATAATGGCTGTTTTGTTTTCGTATTTTAACATGCGAATAAGCTATGATAATCGTTGAGAATTTTAATCTGAGTCAATTATTTGTGATTTTTGTATAGAATTTCATACTTTAATCTATATTTTGTTCTATATTTCGAATTTCTTATACATTTTCTATTTTGTTCTTAGGACTCGAATTTGTTATACATCTGGTATTTTGGTAATTCAAACGCCTCACGCCTTTAAGTAGGCTCTACATGTAACTCAAAAATATTTTTTTCATTTATATATTTTTTTATTAGTTGATATAAGTGTCATGTTACTGAAAATGAATGCGTATCTATCATGAAAAAAATCGCCTATGATCTTTCTCATTTGAATACGATTGTCTATAACAAATACATTTTCGAACTGTTCATATATTCCTGATTGAATTCTTAAAAATGTGTGTTTTGCATCGATTTTTTTCTGAAAGAAACTCACATTTTTTTTCAATTAAATGCTTTGTTAATTTGTATTAGGATAGACAGCCGTATATTTTTTTTACCACACTACTCAACAGATTACATCCAGTTACAGAATAGGGGTGACAATCATATGTACAGAGGTAAGTAATAATGTTCTAATAACTAAGGCAGATATAAGTATGTATGAGGTAATAAAAAAGGAAAATGTTATGTTATGGAAAGGTCAGCTTTTTTATGGATGCCACATTGCAGGAGAATATGTCTATTCGATGCGATACGTGTACGTTATGTGTCTCGCACATGGTATGTAGTTGTGAGAATTTCATTATATTTAAGAGGGGAGTGGGTAGGTGGAATATGATATTTTATCTGCTTGTGATTCTAGGTACGTAGAATTCAATCATATGGAGAATGTATATACAATAAATGTGCCCATGGATTGTTTTCCATAGGAATACTTGTTTTGCAATCAGCCTGCGATTTTCAAGTGTGCTGATATTAAACCTCCGAGTGAGCTCGATATGGGGATATCCAATGTCGGGATATACCCCATCTTCTTTGAAAGCAAGAAATTTTAATAATCGCCTTTGCACTCGCTCCAAAGTTTCCATGTAGGTATAGTTTTCCCAATATCAATTGCAAAAGCATAAAAAAGTCTTGCGGCGAAATCCTGTGAGCAGCAGTGGCGGAGATAACTAATTTTATTCAGATATTTTAAGATTTTAAAAATACTTCATAAATAATAAAAAATGAAAAAAAATTAAAGACAAGCTTTAATTTATACAAATACATTGAGAAAGAAAAATAATTCCTTTCATTGTTTGATGTAGGTTATTATTATATCCTTAAACGTATTTCGATCGGCACCACGACCATAGATCATAGACGCTACTGGTTTCTAATTTTTCAGATCTATTAAAACACAAATATAACGCGTGATTTACGACCTCCCATCGTATAGACACACCTGCCAGCATTGATGTCCGACTTGATTGGCCCAGACGAATCGGTTGTACATCAGACAGACGTCACTCAAGTCCACGTTGACTATCGGCTCTTTTGATCTACCGTTTGCCGACGGAGAATGTTTACGAGTAGTACAGATTATTTTTCGTTCCGTTTCTTCGTATATACGCTCGTGTTAGCGAAGTGAGTTTTCATTTGCTCCCTATAGAAACAGCTTCTGCAATTGATATTGGATGGACTATACAGTGATGCGGAGCCCAAACCACGGATGCATATTCCAGCTTAGACCTGACATAGGAGTAAAAAAGGAGTTTATATGTGCTGATGTCTCTGAACGAGGAGGAATTCCGGATAACAAAACCAAGGGCTTTGAATGATTCGTTTGCGATTCTTTGGACATGATCTATAAAAGACAGTTTTTAGTCAAACGTGTCGCCAAGGTCGCGTATGGTAGACGTTCTCGGCAATTTGGTATTGTCAATGATGTTGTCAAAATACAAAATGGCGCGTTTCGGGGAAAATGATACCACATTGCATTTATTAGCATTCAGTAGAAGGCCGTTAGATAAGCACCAGTCGTGAATTTTTGTGAGGTCTTTCCGTGATGAGAGTTGTCAAGAAATTTCCATGTATACCGGGTGTTTCTCAATAACATTCTAGATAATTTTGTGAAACATCTTCTATGCATCAAAAGGCATTTAATGCTGTACAACATAATTTTGTATTGTTGCCAGAGGCGTACATGCGAGATTTGTACGGAATCATTTAAAGAGAAAAGTGATAGGCCACTGCTTTTTCCCAAAGTAAAAATTATTTTCGAAATCCTCATTCCTTTCTGAGCAAATCTGGTCGCATGATTTTTTTTAAGTTTGACGTACAGTTTTCGCTTAAAAAAATAAAACACATGCATTTGCACGTTGTTATGAAATTGGGTATTATCAAGGATTGAAAACATATTCAGTAGGTGAGACGCATATTTTGTTTAGTAAACATAAACAGTTTTGAACTGTCAAAACTGTTTATGTTTACTAAACAAAATATGCGTCTTACACTAATATCCTTGATAAACCATTATCAACTGCAATGCATGTATTTATTTATGCGAAAACTGTTCGTCAAACTTGAAAAAATTATGCGACCAGATGCGATGAGATTTCAAAATAATATTGGGAAAAGCAGTTTCTCTTAATATCCGTACAAATCTACCTATTCTAGTTGTCACGTTTTTGAATCATAAAAATTAACAATATTATTTAAACATGGTCCATTTTACAGATATGCATTACATGTAACGCACTGGAAGCCAGGCGGTTGTATGAAGACCGCTTTCCAAATAGAAATATTCATAGAAGGTTGTGCGAAAAGGGAAATTTTGAACAAGACAATCATCTGAAAGGAGTACAACGTACTATAAGAACCCCAGAAATTGAGTTAGCGGTTTTAAATTCAATTGTGGAAGATCCCGGATGAAGTACACAAAAATTCGGGAATAATTTGAATATCTCATATATTCTTGTTTGGAAAATTATCCATGACATTTTATCATATCCCTACTATACAGGGTGTTTCCTAACTACGGTACGAAACTTCAGGGGGTGTTTCGTTAGGTCACTTGACAAAAAAAAGTTTCTATGAACATATGTCCGGAATTGCTTCGTTTCTGAGATACACGGCGTTGAAGTATAAAAAAAAAGGTATTCATAAAATATCCTGAAACCGATGTGGTTGAAATTTGGTACAGCTATTTGAAGTAATAAGGCAATCATTTGGCCCTAAGTAGGTCCAGTGGCGTCTCAGTGGGCACCACAGCCAACAATACTGAGAAAAAAATTATTTTCTCCTTTTCAGTGCATTCGAATATAAGCGTGGGTTCTAAAAAGTTTTTTATAAGCGTGGTAAAAATACAAATTTTTGACCTCCTGTGTTTTTTTACATATTTAGCTTAGTTTTCGAGAACAAAAAAATGAAGGCACTCTACAATCATGATTACCTGCTATGAAAACCAGCTGACAGTGATAGTATTGTCATATCAGTAAAAGTCAGAGTTGTCAATTAGCAGTGATTCCATCATGAATACTTTTACTAACGCTGAAATGGCTGACATGCACTTTATTTATGGATTAGTAAATGGAAATGCGGAAAAAGCACGGAGAATCTACCAGGATAGATATCTTAACACAGTAATTCCATGTGCTGAAACATTTAGAACGCTACATGCTAGATTATGTGAAATTGGAAGTTTTAATAAAAATGTAAGTGGTGGAAGACCAGAAACTGTAATAACGCCTGAACTAGAAGAAGCTATACTCGATGCGATAGAAGAAGATCCTTCACATAGTACCAGGAAGATTGCACTGCAGCTTGAAGTAAGCCCAAAAATCGTTTGAAAAGTTCTAAAAAACAACCTCCTATACCCATATCACATACAGCGGGTCCAAGCTCTACTTCCTAGGGATTTCCACCCAAGATTAATGTTTTTCAGGTGGTTGATTCATAGGATGGCACACAATAATAATTTTTTACCAAATATTTTATTTACCGACGAGGCAAGTTTTTCACGAGAATCTATTATGAACTTTCACAATAACCATTTCTGGGCCGACGAAAATCCCCACATTATTAGAGAAAGTCATTTTCAGCAACGATTTTCGCTGAACGTTTGGGTAGGAATTATTGGTGACTACCTATTTGGACCCTTTTTTTACCAGCAAGATTATCAGGTCCATCCTACACAGCTTTTTTGCGAAATCATTTACCCATTTTGTTGGAAGAAGTACCCGTACTTGTAAGAGGCAACATGTGGTTTATGCATGACGGAGCTCCAGCTCATTTTAGTGTTCTTGCTCGTCAGCATCTCGACATCACCTACCCTAATCGCTGGATTGGACGTGCAGGACCTCAACATTGGCCCGCTCGCAGTCCTGATAGGAATCCTCTAGATCTCTATTTATGGGGTCATCTGAAGGTTATAAAACCCCTATACTAGATGTGAATGACTTGAGGAATCGAATAAGTGACAATTGCAATGTCATAAGGAATACTCCAGGTATTTTTGGAACGTGTCAGACAATCAATGACACATCGATTGCAGTCGTGTATTTTATCAGACGGTGGACATCTTGCTCATTTACTTTAAGGTCAAAATTGTTTATTTTTTACTTTAGGTTTGTATTTTATGATGTCCATGGATAATTTGTAGATTAAGTTGAAGTATTTTGTTCTCAAAACGAAGCTTGATATGAATAAAACACAAGGGATCAAAGAGTTGTATTTTCAGTTGTTCAATATGAAAAAATAAAATACTACAAAAAAAGTACTTTTTTTCTCAGTATTGTTGGCTGTGGTACCCACTGAGACGCCCCTGGACCTACTTGGGGCCAAATAATTGCCTTATTACTTCAAATAGCTGTACCACATTTCAACCACATCGGTTTCAGGATATTCAGGATATTTTATAAATACCTTTTTTTTTAATACTTCAACGCCCTGTATCTCAGAAACGAAACAACTCCGGACATATGTTCATAGGAACTTTTTTTTGTCAAATGAATCACCCTCTGAAGTTTCGTACCGTAGTTAGGAAACACCCTGTATACAACGAGTTCACGCGCAACTCTCCCACGACTTTTCATTACGGATGACCTTCCGCCAATGGTTTCTTCAAAAAGTGTATGAAAATCGATTATTTAATACTGAAATTTTAGTCACCGATGAAGCCAATTTTTCCAGAAACGCCATCTAAAACTTTCACAATAATCATTTTTGTGCTGAAGAAAACCCACATGCACTCTTGGAATCCCGTCACCAGTAGCAGTTTTCCGTTAACTTGTGGGCTGGAAAATGCGCTGATTATTCAGTTGGACCCTATTTTCTTCATGCGATGTTGAATGGGCATAATTACCGACTGGAAGAAGAATTGCCAGCTTTGATGGAAGATGTTCCCATTTCAGTAAGAAATCGACTGTGGTTTATGCATTTCTGTGCTCTGACTCGCAAATACTCAAAAACCAAAATTACAATAATCGCTGGATAGGTCGCAGAGAACTACAGTCATGGCCACCTAAGTCCCCGGACCTCAATAGTTTGGATTATTTCCTGTGGGGCATCTTGAAACATTGGTTTACAGCACACCAATTCACACTGAGGAGCAGTTGAGAAATTGCATCATAGTTCCTTGCGAATCTATTAGAAACAATCCCGGCATTTTCCAAAGAGTACGTGAGTCCATGAGAAAAAGAGCAGAGGCATGCATATTTGCAGAAGGTTCACATTTTGAACATCTGATTCAATTTATTTCTTTGTGCGTTCAGCGTAATTATTTGTTGTGCATTCCAAAATGTATTTACAATTTTGTTTAAAGTTACATAAATTGTTTTTTCTCGAGTGTTCTAGCGAGATGCAAGAGAAGGAATTTAAATTTTTTATAACTCCTTGAGAAGTTTCGATTGCTTCCCACATATAATGTTTTCTCATGGTTTATTAAAATTTTTCATACTTTTCTACTTTTAGTTGTTTGAACTTATCCATTTTGGTTACAATTTCTCTCTTTGAATATAGCAATTGACTTTGCAGGTTAACTATTCTTTCGAAGTTGAGGCAGAATATTCAGAAGCCAGGCGTCACAAAGAAATCGGAACCTTTGGAAAATTCGATTTCCAATTGTTCCTGATTCTGAAGCAAATTCATAATTTCCAGTGAGTGTCAAATGTTCAGTTCTCGATTTTTCGACTGTATAAACTTTTTCTAGATATAATACCACGGTTCGCGATGCCTGGTTTGGTAATACTTCTAGTGGATCGATAGCGGCCTTTCAAGTCTATTGTACGAGAAAAAAATTGATGTTATGAGTTCAGGAGGTATACTGCGGTACGGCAGAATGGAATATTACGATTATCTGGTACCCCATTTCGAATTCAGGTACTAATAAAATCAATTTCACTTCTCCATATCAGTTTTACCTTCATCACATTCTTCAGGTTCCACATTTTCGTGTTTCATTTTAGAATATATATCGGAGAATGCGTTTTCCGATTATATACAGTGTGTTGAATGACCTAATCTGTACCTATAGTTTTTAAGGCCAATATTTTTCACCAAAAGAATTTAAATTTAAACATCACCATTAGTTATCCTCCTCAAGGCATAGACAATAACATCCTTTTAAAACGTTTTGGAATGCTCTCACTCAGAGAACGGAGAATTAATTATTCTTGTATTTTTTTGTATAAACTCATCCACAATCTCGTAGACTGTCCAGATCTGACTGCTCAACTGAACTTCTATGTACCAAGAATTAACAGCAGATCCGAACAGAAATTTTACATTTCAGTCCCGCGAACAAATATCATGGCAAACCCACCAATAAATTCAAAGTGTAGTAATTTTCACACTTCGTAAAAAAATTGACCCATTCCTAAGCTCACTGGACCAATTCAAATCACAGTTGAAAGCCCATAACTGGAAAAGTTGAAAACTGCAAATAAAATGTAACACACATATCACAATAATCTTAATCTGTCCTCTGATTGGGTGTACTCCTGTTTGGACAATAAATTGTTTATTATTATTAGTTAGCCATGAAAAAACCTGAAATTTTAGCCTTCTACATTTTTTTGAATCAGCTAACAGTTTTCGCAAAAATCGCTGGTAAATGGAAGGAGAATATTAAAGTCACAAATTGAAATACTTAGTGGGCTATGACTTTTTACTTTGTTTTCCCTATTGACGCTTTTGACGTTCAAATTGTAAAACAGCACTCTGATTTACTTGTAAGTTTGACGTTTGTTAAACGGTTTACATTTTTTTGTGTTTTTCGATTTAGTGGGTGAATTTGTGAACCAAGAATTAACAGCAGATCCGAACAGACATTTTACATTTCAGTCCCGCGAACAAATATCATGGCAAACTCACCAATAAATTCAATGTGTAGTAATTTTAACACACTTTGTAAAAAAATTTACCCATTCCTAAGCTCACTGGACCAATTCAAATCACAGTTGAAAGCCCATAACTGAAAAAGTTGAAAACTGCAAATAAAATGTAACACACATATCACAATAATCTTAATCTGTCCTCTGATTGGGTGTACTCCTGTTTGGACAATAAAGTGTTTATTATTATTAGTTAGCCATGAAAAAACCTAAAATTTTAGCCTTCTACATTTTTATGAATCAGCTAACAGTTATCGCAAAAATCGCTGGTAAATGGAAGGAGAATATTAAAGTCACAAATTAAAATACTTAGTGGGCTATGACTTTATACTTTATTTTCCCGATTGACGCTTTAGACGTTCAAATTGTGAAACAGCCCTCTGATTTACTTGTAAGTTTGACGTTTGTTAAACGGTTTACATCTTTATGTGTTTTTCGATTTAGTGGGTGAATTTGTGTATTGTGAACATCTCGCTGACATCCATTTTGTTTATGGTCTGGCTACTGGTATTTCAGTTGAAATTCGAAGCATAATAGCCGAAAGCGCTTTGAAATTTTAATAATCTACCTACACGGAATACAACTTTATTCTTGGTTGATTTTTTTATGATTTACCGTTAAATAAATAGTTTTCAATTCATTATTCTTTAGTTTTTTCCACAAATATTTGAGGTAATTGGCTCACCCAATGGTAATGTTTGAATTTAAATTCTTTTGGTGGAAATACACAATTTTGGCCACAAAAACTGTAGGCAACCCCCATTCATCCCCTTGAATTAGAAGTTACCTTATTTTTTTAGCAATAAATGAATAGAGCATCCAAAAAACCAAGGGTCTGTAAATTTTCCGAACATTTAATGCATAATAGGCATGATGACAGATTTTGAAAAACCGTCCTATAATGCTCGGAAATATATATTATTTACAGTGAATGACATTTCAGTTATTAAATTCAAAATTCGCAACAAAACGCTTGTCAGTATCATGGCGTCGCTTGTGACGTCACGTTTGAGTAATCAAAACGTAAACACTAGACGCTCATAGAATAATTCAGTTATTAAATATGAATTCGAAAGTGTATAGGTGGTGTGCGGTCCCTCAGTGTCATAACACATCAATAAAAACTCCTAATAAGATCATTGTGTTCGTTCCGCAAAAAAAAACAATGCGAGACAAGTGGCTTAAACTTGCAAGGCCGGATTCAACAGCGATATTGCCTAGTACTCACCTTAATTTTTGTGAAGATCACTTCGACGTAAGTTTTTATTTTGTTTTGTAGATTCCTAAATAGTATATGGTATACTGATCTTGTTTGAGGTCTGAATTTAATAATAAACTATCTTTTTTGAGGTTAGATTTCATCTCGCACCACTGTTATCAAAATTGGTTTCGTGCACATTTGACAGATATTCGACATTGGAGGTAGAACAATCTCACTTTTCCGATTTGTTTATGTTGAACATTTCTACCGATTCCAAAAATAATTCAGTAGTTGAATTACATTTGTTATTGTTTAATTCGTAGATGATCATGCCTTCATATTGTGCTATTGGGAAATGCAAGAAACATTTTTCTCTTCATACCATTCCCGGTGAACATCATCTAAACTGGAATAATATTTTGTCAGGTCCATTGTCACAATATTTCACTCGAAGGGCGGGTTGTAACACAGCTGGTCATCCTTTGGTAACGGTTATCTACAAGTTTTCTCTCTTTCTAGATCAAGACAATGTCGACCATCTGTCAAATGTGCATATATGGAATATCATTTGATGGGATCGGTGTCACAGGTCCGCATGAAACCGGGGTGTAAACCCACAAAAACTTCCGTACATCAACAAGTCTATTCTTGGCAAGTTAGCGCTGTTTGCCTTAATAAATCCTTGTTACACGACTCGCGTTATTTCACATTCGTTTTAATAACATCACAAAACTTATACTCTGTCTAAACAAAATTGAATCGTAAATAAAATCACAGGATAATAACCAGTGCTGTTAACGAAACGAGATGTATGTATTCGGTCGTTTGTTTACTCAAAAGTGACGTCATTTGCTCTGATTGGTGTTCAACATATCATGGGGGATTGCCGTATTTTGTAGTTTTATTTCATCAAAATAATTATCAATCTCATTCTTAATTTAAAATAAAGCGTGTTTTGTATTCCATGACTCATTAAATAAGCACATAATTTTAGTGATTTTCAGTTAGTGTCATCATGCCCATTCTAGCCACAATTAAAAATTTACGAAAGTTCTATTTTGACCCCAGGAATTTTTGTATTGAATTTTGTAACACCCTGTATAGAGATTGTTGATACCAAAAATTCTCGGTCAACGAATTTACAAACATCATGTAGCATTTCGTTGAGAATGTCGCAAGTATAACGTTTTGAAGGAAAATGGCTTTCATTTTGTTAATGCTATTCCAGTAGGTCGTTTTATTCCGTAAACAGTCCGTTTTATTTCGTACACAGTCTGATTCATTTAGATGTTAATTTTTTTCAGGACATGCTTCTTCTTCAGGAATCCTGGTACTGTCGAGCCCGGCGCGGAAGTTTTGAAACCCTTTTCTGTTGCAACGTGGTACGCTACAATCGGGTCAGGGTTTCTCATGGGCATTGCTATGAAAATTGCGTACTGGATTGAATACAAATATCTGAATACACAAAGGAGATATAGCTTCTTCACATCAATGGTCATAACCATATCAATTTTGGCGCAGCAAGGTTAGTGCTTTGCAGTTAATAATGGTATACAAGTCACACATTCTCAATATACACAAATCAAATCGACTCTCATATCAATATCAATTAATTTATGATATACCGTGTTATTTCCATATTTTAAATTACTCATGTGAACGCAAGTATTTCATAGGGTCTTGAATCAATTCTCCTCCTACGAATCAAACGGGGCATTTTTTTCGACATGAATGTTTGCACACTATGGTCGAAGGCAAAGGTTGTACATTTATGGAAAGTAGAACAGTTGAATAATTTTCTACCTGAATCCTTTCGTCCACTTGGCCTAATATAATTCCCAATGAACACACCAGAAATATTTCCAGACCGGCACATTAGTCAGAATATTATATATGATTCAATCTCCATCCCTCACCAATATGTTGACACGTTCACTACTTCTTGGTAGGAGTTTTGAGCAAACTCTGATATTTCCAGATCAGTCTATTACGGAAAAGATAATGAAATTGGATCCAACTGCGTTCCACGTGAATATATATATATATATATATATATATATATATATATATATATATATATATATATATATATATAGAAGAAGGGTAGTCTCGTGACTGGACTAGTTGAAAATAACTATGAATTTGAAATAAACTTAGTAGAAAGGATATATATATATATATATATATATATATATATAGAAATTTAATGAAAAAGTGTTAACCGTAGACACGTGTTTCGGGCTTTCGGCCCTCATCAGTACGGTAAAGTGCAAGGATGAACATCACTGGTATTAAATGACAAATCAACGGAGTTGTAACACCCTGAGGTATTATGTTATTATTGTTTTTTTCCTTTTTGCCTTAACGAAAGTATCTATTTTCTGGTAAATTATGAATTGAAATTTTATATCTTAATCATTTAGAAATTTTTTTTCTTTCATTGAAATATATTCAAAAACTGTTGAATTTATTGTAAGTGAAATATTTCTCTATGTGGTGGTTACTGGAAGTCAACCATCAATCTTCGATGGGAGATTGAAAAATAATCGGTTTAGAGCTTGTTTGTTTATTTAAGTTCGGACGTTTGTTTAGATTTCTTCACACAGTTAAGTGTTGTGATCTAATTGCCGTTGTGCTGAACTAACAAGAATTATTCGTGGAGAAGATTCATCTGTTAGTAGCCAATATGATTTGAATATGCAAAAGTACCACTTAACTGAAAGACCAAGAAGGTTTTTAAAATGGAATCTTAGTCAAATGAGGAACATAACATAATATTGTTAGTAGAGCTCGTGCACTGAGTTCGACAGGGCTCTGACTTTCTGCATGTATTTCTTTCTGTTGTTGATGCCATAGTGTGGCAGGCTTCGTATATTTCATTTGTGAGTTGAGTGTTTGGTTCACAATTTTTGTGGTTGGAAAAGAGGTATTTTTTTCCTCTATCACTTCAATTTCTTTTACGGCGTTCGTTTACTGTAAAAATCTATCGGACAGTTCTTGATATATATATATATATATATATATATATATATATATACGTATACGATGCGAACGCAAAACTCAAATAAAATAATTTTGTTTTAATCTGATGATGACAAATACCATGTCGAAACGTCGTTAAGAAAAATTATATGAATTGATTGAATCAGACCTTCATTCCGAGAAATTGAAGAAAATATATATATGGTCAAGAAACTGAAGAAATATATATATATATATATATATATATATTAGTTATATATTATATATATTAGTTTCAAACTGATGTTGTTTGTAATTGATAATTGCTAGTTAATGTCTATTTGTTGTTAATTCCTTTTTTTACAACCCCAATTGGTTACTCCACCTCTTCCCAGGGTATGTTTTTTGTTAGTTAAGACATGAGATCTCCACAAATTTCGAATTTTCTCCTGTTCATACATTAAACTTCACCGCCAATTCAAAACTTTTCCCGATTGATTTCACAAGCTTCCTGAGGAACTCAAGTATGATCTCCTGCACCCAATATTTTCCTCAGGTTCAGCTATACTTCCCAAACATCTTGGAGGCAGAATAATTTTCCTCAACATCCTCATCATCTCTATGCTGCTCTACAACTACTACACGTCAAGCCTTGTCTCATCACTATTGAGTTCAAAACCAACGGTTTTTGCAACAATTAAAGAATTATACGATAGCCACCTGAAAATCGGTACAGAAAATCAGCCATACACAATAACTTACATCATACAACAGAAGAACAACGAACTCATCCAAAAACTGAATAGCACGAAGATATACGATTTGGGAAAACCTAATTTTGTATCGCCGGAAGATGGCGTGGCTTTAGTCAAGGAGGGAGGATATGCTTATCACACGTTGACTACTACTGCTTACCCTCTGATTGCTAGGAGTTTTGAGCGCAATCTGATATGTGATTTGGCGGAAATAAACTTTCTCTCTCCTGGTATCATAGGATTGATTGTTCAGAAAAAATCTCAATATAAAGAGCTGTTTCAAATCAGGTGAGGAATTCGAACTCAATATATCATGAACAAATAACAAATGTTTCCATAACGACTGGACGATATACAGGGTGATTCGTATCAACATGCGGAATCCTAGGCAGTAAGCTATCCCCACCAAAAGGAGTACCAAAAATAAAATGTAGGAAAAGAAATACTAATTTTTCTACCACCACTAAAAGGCCCCCTGATCTGAACCCGTACAAGTTTTTATTAACTCCTGAGAGTTGGTGAAACAACTAAGAAAGCGGTTGAAAACAATTTTACAAAAAAAATGAAGAATTGCGCTGACATCAAATGTAGTGATGTTTCCAGTGACATTTTGGTTTAAGACGCATTTTAACATTGGAAAAATAATTAAAAACACTGGATACTACCATGTGTGATAATCATATCAGAGTATTCCTGAGGCGTGAATACTCAACAATATTATGAATTGCATGGGGGAACAGTACACCATTTTATTCAAAGCATGTTGAGGTGAATCACCCTGTATATTATGAACAGGGTGTCAACGCATTGAATAGCACCTACTTTTCAATCATTCCTTCTAAAACGAACAAAAATAAATTTGGTGAGTTTGATGTACATCATACAAAGCACATTTCGCCATAACTCTCATATTGTTAACACTTCCAGTTCCACCAGTTTGAATTTCAAATGAATTACTCTGTATATTTTTATACTTTTGGAGTCCAAAGAGATTTTTCATTTCCACATGAACTTTTCTAATACCTTGAATGAACTGAATCACCCTTAACAACTGGAGTTACAATGAAAATCAGCAACCGTGATGATTCCATCACAATGCAGAAGAATCCATGGAATTTAGGAAATCACCAATAAGTAATTTTTCAAATGGCACCCTCTAGAGCAAAATACAATAATTGTTATAACATTGAGTACAATAAATTCCATATACAAATTAATTGCAATAAATACTATGTGGATCAAACTGGGAAAGTTTTCGAAGGAAAAGTATATCTGCGTATGAGAGAAAGCGAACATTCTCAATCCCACTGCCCTAGGGGTGTGCTAGGGTAAACAATCATAACTATGATGTCACTAACCTGTTTTTCTTGATGATTCGCTTTTAATTACCCAACCCTTATCATCGTTATTATTGTCTATAGAGAAAAAAAAGTTAAATGTTAATAGTTGTGTGGTTATGAGTGAATTTTGAAAAAATGATATCAGAGTTCAGGGAATATTTTGCTTCAAATGGGATACCCTGTATATTATTGAATTTTTGGAATGATCTGTTTTTTCTGATTTCAAAAATATACCTTGTGTTACTCCTATTCCTTTTGGGAAATAAAATTTTGTTACTGTAAATACCTATCCCAGGAAAGTTAAAAGTTTCAAAGTATGCTATGAAAATGACAACTATATTATGTTTGTTAAGTGACATTTCTTTAATGGAATAATGAAAATGGTTTACAGTGAGGAAGAAAAAGTTCAAATATATATTTGTTATATACAAAACAACAAAAATAAACGTGCAGCAAAAAGTGCTTACAGGTTGTTGTATCCAAATCGTCCAACATCATCAGAAAATACATTCAAAAATATTTACCAGAAGGTGAGCCATACCTTCAGTTTCAGTAGAAAACAGCGTGTAGTTCAAGAAAACCAGGAAGAACAGCTAGATATACTGCTTCATTTCGAAGGTAAGCCTATCCATATTAATTCGCGAATAGACGTTTTCGAAAAATTGTATTATTTTTTAGAAAATTCTGAATGTAGTTTGAAAAATGTAGCCGATCAATTAGATAAACATTTTCAAAATCCAAGGTACTTTGAAAAAGACCAACTACAAACCTTATGAAAAATTTACCCACACAAGTTTTAACAGAGATTCATAAGAGAAAAAGGCTGGAATTTTGCCAACAGATGATTCAAAATTTGAATGAAGATCCAACTAGAATATTATGGACTGATGAGTCATCCTTTTCTATGGCAGGAATTTTCAATAGGAAAAATCGAAGGTCATGTGGAAAAAAAGGTCAACAGAAAAAGATTGGTAAAACAAATAAAGAAAACAGAAAGAAAAACTGTTTGCGTTTGGTGCGGAATTTTTTTAAATACAATTTTTGGCCCTATCTTTTGTGATTATACCGGGTGATTCTCCAAGGTGTCTCACCCCTATAACTTTTTTATTATTGAAGATAGAAAAACGAAATTTGGGGGTTGTGTATTATAGTTTAATTTACATTTTTTGACATATTTACTTGCTTTGCCGTACTTCCAGTTTGACCGGAAATCCCCCCAACTTTCGATTTTTAAATGGGGAATCCTATATATTTCTACTTATTTCGATCGAGAATGACATTCTACATCCAACAACACCTCACTTGTCAATATTTCACAAATAAAGTCATTTTTATTCCAATTTTTATTTTTTGATCTAGAATGCCATGGATCGTGTAAATCGCTTCATTCTTAAAATACGACTTTGAGGCTTATGACTTCACAGTCGTTTCGAGATTTATTTAAAAGTTGCAAATTAGTCCATTAAAGTTTTGAATTTCCAAAATGACCTCCTCCTTGATCACGGCAAAGTTCAACTTTTTCAATTGTTGCGCGCACCACATTCATCAACTGTTCCGCAGCGATGTTCTGGAATGCCACCCTTACTTCATACTCCACTTCTTCAAGAGTAGCTGATGCTGTGTTATACACCTGATTTCTAATTGTTCCCCAGAGAAGAAATCTAGCGGAGTAAGATCTGGTGATCTAGAATGTGAAAAAGAAATAATACATTATGAAAAAATATGACAACTTAAGAATGTACCTCACAGACCACTGAATAGATCCGTAAGTGCCAATCCACTTTTCTGGGAAGGTGTCATTCAGATGTTCTCTAACGGCTTGAGAATTGTGAGGTGGCGCTCATCAGACCCAAGTTGGTGAATCGAGTTTCATCTGAATAAATAATTTTAAATGGAAAGCGTACATCTTCTCTGTATTTAGTCAAAAACCAGTTGCAATAAGTTAATCTTCGGTTGTGGTCGTTATCGTAAAGGTGTTGGTGTAGTTGGTACTTGAATGATCGATAATTATATATGTGAAGAATTCTCCAAACGGACGAATAACTTATATCACACTCAGAAATAATTTGGAGAATTGACGTCGTAAAATTCACTTCAACATAGGCCAACACGTCTACTTCTTTTTCTTCACTGATGATGAAGTTATTGGCATTTTCTTCTGGTTCATTTCGCATTTTCCTTTCCAGTTTTCGAAAATAATGCCGAATGGGATGGCGACGATTAGGGAATCTCTGAGCATAAATTCGAACTGCATCAGTTGCATTCCTTTTTGCTTGCTTCTCCGTAAATTAGCATCATGTCAATTTTCTCGTTTCTAGTATAATTTTCCATATCAAATTATAAACTACGCAACAAATACATTTTCAAAAGTGACAGCATATTTATTAGCCTATTTGTTTAGGTAGTTTTAGCAACAGCTTCAATTGTTTGTCACGGATAACTAGAATAACAGGACTTAGTGCATAAGTATACCGAAGACGTATTATTTGCTATTAGGTATGATCGCTTCTTGCAATTATTCAGAAAAATAGTGAAAATAAAGTGAAAGTGTGAGGTATCAAATTATTTGTACGACAATGATCTTTCAGAAAAAGCCGACGAGCCACCCTCTTTCCATTTGAAAAAATCAAGTTATCTGAAAAAATTCAAATTTGCGACTTTTAAATAATTCTTAAAACGACTGTGTAGTCATAAGCCTCGAAGTCGTGTTTTTCCCATGTTACTCGATCAAGAATGAAGCGATTTACACGATCCATGGCATTCTAGATCAAAAACAAAAATTGGAATAAAAATGACTTTATTTGTCAAATATTGACAAGGGAGGTGTTGTTGGATTTAGAAGCTCATTATCGATCGAAATAAGTGAAAATATATAGGATGTCCCATTTAAAAATCGAAATCTGGGGTCATTTCAGGTCAAACCGGAAGTACGGAAAAGCAAGAAAATATTTAAAAAAATGTTAATTGAACTATAATACACAACCCTTAAATTTCGTTAAATTTCGTTTTGCTATCTTCAATAATAAAAAAGTTATAGGGGTGAGCCACTTTAGAGAATCACCCGGTATATTAACAAGAGTTACCTTTCAAGATATACTCATTCCAGAAGTAGAAAATATTCTTTAACAATAATTTTTCGGAAACCCAGCTTGCCAGTCTAATTTGGATGCAAGATGGTGCAACCCCGTATAGTGTGCGACCCGTTCTAGCACATTTGAATAATGAATTCCCAATGGGGATACGAAATAATGGAAGTATTAAATGGCCACCTAACAGTCCGGACTTGGCCCCTATGGATTTTTTTTCTGATGATTTCTAAAAGACCTTGTTAATAATATTAATAATAATATTCAATTCATTAAAGACACGATTTGATTCGAATAAATGATAGTTTAAAAAAACTAAAAAACACGCTTTTATAGAAAATCAAACTAAAAAAATTGAAAATAAAAAAAATAAAAATTTATTTCAAAAAAAGCGTGGGGTGCATGGTATCGCCTCGGTGTGTAATGTACTATATAATTATTAATACCATGCACCCCACGCTTTTTTAAAATAAAATACATTTTTTTCTTATTTTCAATTTTTTTAGTCTGATTTTCTATAAAAGCGCGTTTTTTGTTTTTCTAAACTATTATTTATTTCCTACTTTTTAGTGTGGTTCATTTATAAAAACTATTATTTTTTTGCGAATTAAAAAATGGAATAATCTCATCCAATTGGGTGATCATAATCTCCGACCCCAAAAACCCCCACATACCAATTTTGGATAGAATCAGACCGTAATCACAAAACTCGGCCGCCATTTTAAAGCCGCCATCTCGAATTTTTCAATTTTAAAAAAAAATCATAATATTCGACCCCAAAAAGGCCCACATACCAATTTTGAATAAAATCAGACCATAATCACAAAACTCCCCCTTTTGCCGCCATCTTGAATTTTCCAATTTTGACAAAAGAATCATAATATTCGACCCCAAAAACCCCCAATACCAATTTTGAGTAGAATCAGACCATAATCACAAACTCGGCCGCCATCTTGAATTTTTCAATTTTTACAGAAGAATCATAATATCCGACCCCAAAACCCTCACATACCAATTTGGAATAGAATCGGACCATAATCACAAAACTCGTCCACCATTTTGGAGCCGCCATCATGAATTTTCCAATTTTGACAAAAGAATCATAATTTCCAATCACGAAAACCCTCAGATACCAAATTTGAAGCGAATCGGACCATAATCACTAAACTCGGCCGCCATAGTGGAGCCGCCATTTCGTTTTTTTTCACACAAAAATTTCTTAATGCATTGCGGACACAAATATGGAAGCGAATCGGACCATAATCACAAAACTCGTACGCCATATTGGAGCCGCCATTTCGTTTTTTTTCACACAAAAATTTCTTAATGCATTGTCACCGGAATTATGTACACCTGCCAAATTTCAAATCATTCGGACGTCTGGAAGTGGGTCAAAATCGCGCCCAAAGTAGTAGTCGGTTACAAACAAACAAACAAACAAACAAACATACAAGTGAAGCTAATATAAAGCGTGTAAGAAAAGAATCTGAATGTCAATAATGAAGCAATTTCCAATGCAGTTATAAATATAAGAAGACGTTATCAATTATGCATTGACAATAATGAAGGACACATTGAACATATTTTATGAGTTATCATGTTAATTTCCTAAATAAATCTTTGTAATCTATTTTTGTTAAATAATTCAACTTTTTTTTCTTTGTAAACCATTTTATTATTCCAAGGAATGTCACTAACCAAACATAATATAGTTGTCATTTTCATAGCTCACTTTAAAAATGTTAACTTTCATAGGATTGGTATTTACAGTAACAACTAGTCTAACAGAAATATTCGACGTTTAATAACTGGAGATTGGTATAAGATAGGGGTAACACATGGTATATTTTTGAAATCAGGAAAAAAATATCATTCCAAAAATTCAATGATACACAGGGTATCCTTTTTTTAAATATTTTTTATACCCTGAAATCTGCACGTTACTGTGTTTTTCATAGCATTTTATCAAAATTCAGTCATAAGCACGAAACTATTACATTTAACTTTTTTTTCTATAGGCAATAATAGCAATGATAAGGGGTGGCTAATTCATAGTAAATAACCCGGTACAACCATACATATACGAAAAAATACCAGAAGGGACATAGTTCAGGAGATGATCTACTATCATTTGTATTTTTTTTATCACCTCCATTCTATATGAAAAATATTAGTATTATTTTTATTTTCTCTTCAATCTGATTCATACCTCAGTGTTTGTTTATCATTGTTGAGAATGTAACTATTGTCTAATGGATTTTTCGTTTTCGTTGTGTAGGTATCTATTATGTGTGATTATGTTATACTATTTCATAACATTTTCAGCATGGAAAAGATTACTTTTGGTGGGTTTTTCTCAAATTATATATATTTGCTCGAATTTGGGATGATATATAGTGGCAAGTACACAAAATGTTATTTATATGAAAATTGATTGGTACACTGTCCTGAACACGAATTTGATTATGTTCGAAACGTAGTTGAAGAATAGTTAGTTCTTTATCATTCTTTTTTTATATTGGTCACAATCCCAACTGATATCCGAAATAATTTAAAACTTCAATTTTTTCCACCAAAAAAAATCTTTCATGACCCTACGGCATTACTTTTAATTTCAACCACTCAAAGCTCTCTGGATATCATGATGAAATTTACAAAGAAAAGTGGACAAAATATATACCATCGGATTCAAAATTCCCTGAAGAATTCTAAAATATCAAATTAAACAGAGAATTACATTTGAAATATAAAAGATATGTGAAAACGGGACATATCCGTTGACACCAGGTTTACAGTGTGTCTACGAAAGCATGCACCATTTGGAAAACTTGAAAAAAGTGTATGCTCCTCTCGAATATGAATATCAATGAACTCTATGATGAACGAGAGAAATTAAAATCTATTAATGGTATAATAAAATAAATCTAACTCATTTTCAAAAAGACCGAAATAAAACTGACACTTCCATTGTTTACTTCAGCTTCACCCTCTTTTTTTTCAGCTTGATGAAGATGAAAGTGAGTGGTATATACAAAAGGGAGAACGACATTTGGTCATCCAAGAAACCAGAGTGTTTACTGAGCTCCAGAATTCTTTCTGTTGGGGTGAACGAGCTATTTCTGGTCTACCTTATATTATTTGCTGGCGTTTTCATCTCCGCTATGATATTCATCATTGAGATAATTCATTCCAGGATGATTGACAGGAATAGTAACCCTGATGGGTTAGCCTTCATTAATGGATGATCAGTAGAAATAACACAAAATATATGGTGTAACACATTGGTTACAAATAAAGAAAAGGCGAATTCAAGTTTATTTTGGGAAACCTAATCTAATCCACGGTTCGGAGCCGTCAATCAGAACACACTGATTTGAAAATCTAGAATTTTGAACTGATTGTTTGAGAAATGTAAAAAGAGAAATTCTGATACGTATCCAAACTGTGCCTCTGGAATGAAATGTATAAACATTTTGGTGAATGCACTTATACGTGAAAATGGTGGTAACAAAGTGCCGTCAAAAGCTTGTTCGATATATAATGGCAGGTCACTGGATCTACAACACATCGCTATATTACCATAGCTAGAGCAGTTTACTCACAAAGTATAGTAGGCTGTCAAAATAATGACGAAGCATGTTTATATCTTATATATAAAGTGCTTCTCAAAAGTCCCCTCCTCCCCTCTTACTTTTGGAACGATTATACATAAACAAGTGAAATTTGGAAACTGAATATTAAAGGTTGTAAACTTCCCTACTAGTGATGATGGATGACGAAATCGTCAAAGATGACGTCACAAGGCCATTGTGACCAATAATTTTGAATGGAACCCTACGGCAAGCGACACCTCTTTCAAAAGGTATCAAAGAGACCTATTCAATGATACTAATTTTGTTTGTGTTCATGACAGTTTTAATGGCTCATTAGTAAACATTAAAATTTAAATTCCATTCAGTATGATATTAATTACAGATTTAAGAATCAGTATCTACTTGGAAAAAGTGACCTCCATTTACTTCCTGACAGTGAAATATCCCATTTTTCAAACTCTTCTCGTACTTTTGCAAATGTGTCTGCGGAAACAGCCTCACATTCTGCAACAATACGTTGTTTCAAAACGTCAATATTGTCAGGTTCAGTGGCGTAAACCTTCGATTCAAGGTACCCCCACAGATAAAAATGCAAAGGTGTGAGGTCCGGTGATCGAGCTGGTCATTCCGTTGAACCTCGTCGTCCAATCCATCTACCACGATACTCCTCATCCAAATACCGTCTTACTGCACCGTAATAGTGCGGAGAATCACCATCCTGTTGGAATGTTATTTTCAAATTGTCGAATTCATCTGGATTATCTTCCAAAATTTCAAGGATTAACGGTTCTATTGCGTTTTGCAACAGCTCCAGATAAACCTCACCAGTTAATTTAGTATTTAAAAAAAGAGGCCCAACGATGTGGTTTTCCAGGATACCTGCCCAAACATTCACCTTCTGGGAAAATTGGGTATGTGTTTCACGAAACAGGTGAGGATTTCCGTCACCCCAATACCTCACATTCTGTGTATTTACAATTCCATTTAGATAGAAAGTACTTTCGTCACCAAAACAAATTGTTTTGACATAGTCTGGCTGTTGGTTAATTTTAGTTCCCATATTTTCACAAAATTCTAGTCTTCGGTCTGGGTCGTCGTCTGACAGTTGATGAAGCATTTTTAATTTGTATGGATGAAATTTGTTTTTTTTTCAACACCCTGTGTACTGTACTTCGACTGACTTCACAGGAGTTGCTGAAGAAGTAGGATTAACTATTACTTCTGCCAGTATATCAATTTTTTTCTCATCAGAAATTTGTGGTCTGCCAGATCGTTCCGCATCATTAATACTACCCGTCGTTTCAAACTTACGAAGAAGCTCCCTTAAATGAGTCCTCGAAACGGGGCGATCGGGAAACCTCTCATTAAAAATGCGTTCTGCTGCATGAATATTTTGTCCAGTTTCACCAAGAATTAGGATCGCTGCTACTTTATCACCTAAAGCACGTACCATTTCGCTTCTTGAAGCACTCAAACGTTTGGCTCACAACAGTCTAACAAATTATTAAAATGTACAAAAATATTAAAAGTACCAAAAGCTGCTAAAACACTTAAACGTTCGATCAACAATACACAAATTATTAAATGTACAAAAACTTGGACAATTACAAAAACGTCGAATTAGGGAGACTAACAAAAACGTCAGCTTATTTGACAACTATCCAGAGGCGGAGCTTGAATTTGGAATTTTAGTATCAACTGATTTAATTCATCACAGCTTTGCGTTTCTCAAAAGCGAGTTGCCAAAACTGCCATAAACACAAACAAAATTAGTATAATTGAATAGGGTTTTTCGATACCTTTTAAAAGAGGTGTCGCTTGCCGTAGGGTTCCATTTAAAATTATTGGTCACAATGGCCTTGTGACGTCATCTTTGACGATTTCGTCATCTATCATCACTAGTAGGGAAGTTTACAACCTTTAATATTCAGTTTCCAAATTTCACTTTTTTATGTATAATCGTTCCAAAAATAAGAGGGTGGGAGGGGACTTTTGAGAAGCACTGTATGGGCAAATTATGGATTTTCTGGATCAGAACGGAGTAATCAATAGTGTATTGGGTACAATTGTGAAACAGCTTCACAGTGTGTTCTTGGAGATTTCAAAAATAATTCAGATAAAAATTCAATGACAAGAGTAATTTTCCTTGGTCTGCAAAGAGCTTCTGAAACTGTGGACAGGGATACGTTGGTGAGAAAATTAGAATGTATCGGTATTATTGGGGATACATTGGCATGGCTGGTGAACCGAACAAAAACTTAAATTGACCAATATTCTATCTGATGAAATCATAAACGAACAGATTGTTTAACAGGGTAGTGTAATTGGTCCCCTATTATTTTCAATAGGTATACATTGACGATGTGGTTAATAATGTTGAAATATGCTAAATTCATGTATTTGCTGACGACACACTAATTCACTTTTCAAATTCAGACTGTACGACGATATTGAATATAATCAACGAAAAACTAGAAAACATACACAGATGGTGCTGTGCCAACCAATTGAAGGTAAATAAAAGAAACAAATTCAAGTTGATAGGTAATGAGTATAAAAAGTTCAATGAACATATCTGAGAAATGGGAATCAACAATAGTTCAATTGAAGTCGTGGAAACTTACATATATTTAGCACTGATTATGGAGAGAGATTTGAAATTCGAAGAGCATGCAAACTATGTAATGAAAACAATATCATTCAAAATAAACTAGTTGTACAGAAGCTCCAGATTTCTCTCCAAATGGTAAAAAATTATTATTTATAATACAATAATTCTCAATCACCCCAACTACTGCTCTACCATACTATTTTTACTAGAGCAAAATGAAATGAATCAATTACAGAAATTGCAAAATTGAGCAATCGGAATAATATTATCTCCAAACAAACACCTATAAATGAAATGTTAAATACGCTTGAGTTGTTACCAGTAGAAAAAAATGTTAGTATATCAAACACCGGTCATCTTCAAAATAAGAACAGGTAGTGCTCTAACAGATCTACGGGAGAATATCTTTTGTATCAGAACACCACAATTACAACATCCGAAATAGAAATAATTTATTCATTCCAAATGTGAAAAGAAGAAAATCACGAAATTCAGTTTTTTTCAGAGGACTAAATAAGTTCAATGAATCCTCTGAGGACCATTTTGAATTTTGAATAGAATCGGACCATAATTACAAAACTCATCCGCCATCTTAAAATTATGAATTTTCACAAAAAAAAAATTAATTACACATATCGGGACAGGTGAAAATAAATGCTTGTAAATTGTATAAAAAGATGTATACGCCAGCAAAATAGACCGTCAATTCACAATAATTATAAACATTTCTTCAGCACTGCCGTATGTTGGGGCATCTAGTAAATACTAAATATAAAAATTTGCACATTCATCCCGTGACCGGAAATTACTCAAATTCGTATAAAACGTTAATTAGCAATATCTCCTTGCACAAAATTGCAAACATTGTGCAAATTTGTGGTAAAATCATGGTTCCGTCACCCCTAAAATGCTTTAAATTTGCAAACTTGTCATGTGTACGGAACATCCAAAAATCATGGATAACGCTAAAAACAGTCTCAGGGGTAAAGGAAATTGCAAACAATGTTTTCGTGATTTGCAAACTTTGGTGGCATAATTTCAAGTCGCCAATTATTAAGTTTGCACCTTTTTCAGTATTCCGGAAGATGGCGGATATGAACATTATTTTTAGAAGCAATTTTCGCAGATGCCACGAAATTCCAAAATTTTTGCATTTTTTTCTTAAAGTTCTGCTTTGGCAAACAAGTCTACGTATAAATTTGCAACCCTATAAAATGTCGGGAAAGCCTGGCAATAGAATATTATCAATTAAGTCGATTTTCGCGGATGACACAAAATTCCAAACTTTGTGCAATTTTTTCTCAAAGTTCTGGAATGGTTTTCAAACAAGTCTACCTATAAATTTGCAACCGTATAAACCGTCGGGAAAACTGTATACTGGATTGTCAATTGAGTCTATTTTCGCGGATGACACAAAATTCCAAACATAATTTTAATGTGCTAGACAATTTGAAATGTGTTTTCAACTTCAAGTTTAGTTCACCTTTCATCACATGAAGAAGATTCATGAACAACTTAGAAACGAACCTCAACAAAGCTGTAAGTTAATGAATACATTATAGTCCTAAGGACATAACTATTGTAATTTTCTTCATTGTAGTATCCCTGAAGATAGAAATACCGCTGAGAATAAATTCTACTTGCCAATAAACAATTCATGTCTGATTCACCTTATATGAAAATCATATCAATCAAATCATTTTTTGAAAACAACATTCCGATGATATTATATCGATAGTTCAACTTCACGATTCACTAAAGATTTCAATACTTATTTGCAGGCAAATATTTTGATCTGTCATTTGCCAGACTACTTGATTTCCAATAAATATTTTATTCGCTGAAAGGTTGTTTTAGACCGAAAGAATATGGCACAAATTTCGAGAAATTATTGTAAATATTCAAGAACGTACATTTTGTGGTGTAATTCACAACTTGTTTATCTAGCAACAGGTAATAAATGTGTTACAAACATAACATAATCTCGATCACAGCCGTCAAATATGGATTTCACAGTAAAAAAATCATTAATATTATGGCAATGAACGAAAAATAATTGCCATTTTTCGAAAAAAAAAAAAATTTTAAGAAAAACTATAGGACACCTTATAATGTACATAATTGAAAAAAATATCTTTTGTATATTCTATCAGTCGTCAAATGGATTTTGCTTTGAAAAAAGTCGTTCATTGAGATTATAGCGAAGAAATATGAATACTTGACATTTTTCGAAAAAATGGCTGTTTTGAAAAACTAGTATACTTAACCATAGGGAATACTTGATGACATTTGTAGAGCCTTTGTTGGTGCTTCTTATGGATCGATAATATACAGGGTGTTCCATTTAAAATAAGAAAGATTCTGCAAATTTTTATTTACAATATGTGGCAAGCTCATACCCTGTATATCACAGGTCGATTTCATATATATCGTTTGTGAGAGTTACCAACGTAGAATGTTTGACCAAAAAAAAAATTTCAATTGGACTTGGCACAACTTTATAATTTCAAATATTCTGAGTGATGAATATTGGAAAAAAACCTGTCATGCTAGAAATCTCGAAAACCGTCAATATTTTCGAAGTGAAGATATACATAAAGTATCTTTTATTTTCTATGTTGAAACCAAAATAGCGATAAAAAAATATAGGTTGCCATTTAAAAAAACACAGTTGGAATCCGCCCAGAACAAATTGAACACCCTGAGTGACCGACATTTTTTTAATTTTCTCGAGCTCGAGCTATAAAGTAATATTATAGAAATATAGATTCCTATCTGTTTCCTAAATAGAGATATGGAACTCCGCGCCACTGTTGAGGACCCTTTAAATTTTGTTTCATTTCCAAATATATATATGGTATATAGTTGACCCATTTAAAATGGAACCACCCCTGTAGAATACGCATTTTTCAATCATTCTCAAAGAAATATTTTTTTAATATTAAGCATCAGAAACTGTATCTTGACACACATTTTCATAACTTTAGTTTCATTTCCAAGGCACTCTATGGTTTTTTCTCTTCCTCAAAAACGGCAAAAATTTATTAGGCAATTTTTGTTTTGAAATTTGACTACACCACTGGATTCGTAGTCGTTTAAAATGAAAACCATGAGAATTTCATAAGAAAATATTGGTTAACAACGAAGTTACAACAACTTTAATTTTGGAAACAAAGTTTTTGATTATAATTTTTATTCAGATTATAGACATTTAAGATCTGGCAACACTGCCGATACAAAGTTGAACACCAGTGAATTTGTACAGCGAAAATCCGAAATCAATAGCTCATTCCGTTCTACAGTTATAACTCCTGAAAGTATGGTAATGTGAGCAATTTGTGGTGGAAGCGATTTTGTAATAAAAATCTGACTACGCCACTGGATTTGTAAATTATATTCCCTAAGAATTAGGTTATAAGTGTTTTCGAAAATAACAGAAAATTAAAAATTCAATCTCAAGCTATGCAGTCTTCCATAGCCGATAAAAACGAAATGAACCGAATCAAGATTTAAAGTATAAAAATTATTTATTGAATAATAAAACAAAAAGCAGGACAAAAAATTGTCTTTTTAAATTCTGCAAAACTCAATTAAAACAAGCTTTCAGAGAAGGTATCAATAATTTGAGGAAAGCTGAACTAATACATAATCAATAGTAGGCTGTGATTTAGTACACCACAAATCGCTCACATTACCATACTTTCAGGAGTTCAGCTATTGACTTCGGATTTTCGCTGTGCATATTCACTGGTGTTCTACTTTGTATCGGCAGTGTTGCCAGATTTAAAATATCTCTATAATCTAAATAAAAATTATAATCAAATACTTTGTTTCCAAAATTAAAGTTTTGTAACTTCGTTGTTAACCAATATTTTTTTATGAAATTCTCATGGTTTTCATTTATAACGACTACGAATCTAGTGGTGTTAGTCAAATTTGAAAACAAAAATTGCCTAATGAACTTTTGCCGTTTTTGACAAAGAAAAAAAACCATAGAGTGCCTTGGAAATGAAACTAAAGTTATGAAAATTTGTGTCAAGATACAGTTTTTGATGCTTGATATTAAAAAAAATTATTTTTGAGGTTGACTGAAAAATGCCTATTCTACAGGGGTGGTTCCATTTTAAATGGGTTTTTTTTCTTCAGTTACCAACCATTTTTGTTCATTTGCAAAATTGGCTTTTGGGATTTAAAATTTAGTGATTAGATATGAATTAATCCCAATCAGATTTTGGATGAAGAATCTACCAAATGTGTTGTAAATTTAGAGGGGTTTATGGTATGGACTAACGAGAATGGAAATGAGTTAAGTTGAACATATGGACGAATAGTTTACTTACCTCTTGCAGAGTCGCGAATTTCTATGCTTTCGATGAATTCGTTGAAACGTACTTTATAGGGAAGTTTGATAAAAGCAACTCCATGGCTCTCCGGAGGAATGGTAATTTGATCTTTATTCACTATAAAACTCAGCTGTGAGGGTTCATCTTGGGATATATTCGTTGCTCCAAGAATCAAGCGTATTGGTAGATTCCTACGAAAATTTACATATTTAAAATACCCATCGTTTGTATCTGTTCTATTCATTGCAAATTACTCAAAAGCTTTTGTGCTTTATCGATATTGAATGAAATAGGAGAGGAAAAAATAGAGAATTGCATGTTTGTTGTTTGGATGCACTCAAGAAATCAAGAAATATTTACTAAAATTCAAATTACTAGTTAGTCAGTACACCATTGATTGATAACAATCAATTCTATACACAAATTCTCCTGTTTCAAGTATGCAATAAATCACAAAAACTGTTTCGATTCCACTGGAATTGTATCAGATGAGATATTATTGAGAAAATAGATATATTATTCAAGAAGTAATCGATATTTCAAACAATCATTCATATTGGTCTATAATTGTTTTGTTTTCGAGTTGTTAACAACCATTTAAATACAAAAAAAAATTAGTCAAGAACTCTATACATTATGAAAAAAAATCAAGGTATTCAGTAACACAAACTAAAAAAATTAAAAATTGTGATGGTTATATCCCAAATGTCAATTATTACATAGAATTATCCCTCACTTACCTTATTTTTTCAAAGGCAAATTCCGAATGAAAAAATGAAATATTCATTCGATAAAAATAAAATGATTTATTGAACGTATGCCTTCCCTACAACTCACAAAAATTTCTTACTCGATTTTAAGTTTCTTAAGTTGTGGAAGGTTTGAATTACAAAAAAACATGAAGAAAATGAATTGAAATAAAAAAAAAATTATTTCGTGTCTAATTTATTATTTCAATTCATATTTTGTTACATTGCCTCCTTGGTGCTCTTCTCTCATATGTGTAGAAAACTTCCTGACGAAATGAAGATATAGAATATTAGCTTTAAAACCATCTACATGATTTTAAAAAAAATCTAAACTGGGTCAGTCGCAGGTTTCTTGAAATTATTCAAACCTGCAACTGAACAAAGTTGGAATTTTTTGTAAATCAAGAAAACCAAAATACTTTGATGCTAATGGTACCATCCATGAATGTAACATGAAGAGGATACCTATCGGAAAACTCTCTGCACAAATGGTAGAAAAGCAATGCAATATAAATTACATGAAATACAAAGTGTACTTTCAAATTGAATTCTGAATGAGTTTGAACACCCCGCATGGAAATGAGAACCTGGCACTCGTGAAATAAAAAAAATCATACGTAGCTAGGGAATAAATTCTGCAGATCTCTAGAGTAACTTGTTAGAGCGAACCAAAAAAACATTGGAAATAGCATTTCCTGTTGGATTTTTATCCGGTATAAGAAGAAATGATTTACAAGACTGATTTAGTTAGAGTTTGCTATACACACAGTGTTAGATTTATTGAATGCGTAATTTTCTTTTTTTTTAAACGCTGATTATACTGTATGATTCGCAGAAATATGTCCAGGATATCTGGATTCTACATGAATGAATTATTTCTCCATCGACTAAAATGCACTTAAGGACAGTACGTACAGAAACAAGTATTAGCAAAATGATCACAAAATTATCTCCAAATTCACAATATATTCCCACCTCTTTCTAATTTTCTACCCACACTCGTATACTCGAAATTAACCACCACATAAATCATTCCGCAATCAGATATACTAATTGGCAACACTATCATTAACGCAACATATATATTGTCATCTGTCAAACTATTTATCATATTATATGTCTTCTCTCAATAGAAAAATAAAATAACGAATTTGCTGAAATTTTAGTATGTTACACCTAAGGTATATTAGATCAATTCTAGGCGATCACGATAGCAATTGCAATAGTTGATACAGGGTGTAATCGAATTTTTTTTTTCTTGTCATGTAATAAGCGATGTTAATATAATAACTTGTAATGCGATTATGAAGATCATAACGCAAAATTGACATCTATGAAGGGATGCCTTCGTGCCACCATATTAAAAATTCCAATTCACCCCCTGTAAGGGGTAGTACTTGTGATTTTTCTAACTCTGCTGACCGGGAATTTCCAGCTAAGATATTCCATTGAAACGCTGAAATGTAGATTGCACAAAACATATTTTTTGTGTCATTCTATTTCAAGAAACAATTGAGAAATTATAAAACTGTTGTAGAAAAATCACTTCACATAATATTTTATTTCAAATAATTCTGAATCTGTAAAATAAAGAATATAGAAAACGCAGAGCGGTGAGTTTTCGAAACGATTCCTTGTATTTTGGAACGAGAGAAGGCTTGTATAGTCACTTTGCCCGTTGGAGTTCTGAAATCGAGTTCTCAATGTGATTCGAGATATATTCTCATCAAATATCGTTCGTGCTAGATGATTTGTCGCCTAAATTTATCAATTTTTCCTCGCACTCAATAAAATTTCCAGGCAAAATGATTTCTCCAAAATATGAAAAATTTATGAGCGATAAAATCCCTAGCACTTATGATTACCCTTGAAAAACCAATTACTACTTAATATTACCCTCGATAATTAAATCTAAGATAGCTGCAATCTCATTAAGTTTTAATTGTATGAATTAACTCCCATAAATCAACACAACGATAAATTTGCTCCTAAAAGGGATTTAACAAATTTTCCAACTGTGGGAGAATCTATAAAAAATGATCAATTACAGACTAGTTTTAGTCCAACTGAAATCGATAAATCAAAAGTATCGGGGTCTTTCTTATAAAACCTATCATGCATAAAAAAGTCAAAAAATTAATTTTGTACAAATCATATTCCATGTACCTATATTTCTCTTGAAAATATAAATGCAGTTAAGTGACTGACAAATATTGTTTTATATTTTATATATTTCAATAACGTATTCTTTTAAAAAACATGTATTGAGTTTGTACATTTATTGGTGCAACCAAATAAAAAGAAGAAATGAACATTTGTATTATTTCATCATTTTTCATCTTGGGTCGTCCTTGACTTTCAAATTAGTTTTCAATTGAATTGTTCGAACTCTAGACTCTGCATTTCGAAAGTTTCAGGGATATTTTTTCGTTGGAAATAGTTGAAGCAAAGTGAATGCATTCGAGCAATTAATCCTATCAGAATTATCCACGAGGATAGTGAAACTTATCATCAAATATTTGTTACGATTTATTACTTGTTCCATTATTGGTGCCTGCTTTTTCGCGGGCACGATATAAGTAAAAAATGATATCATTGCTGATATTTGAAACATTTCATTTAACATTCAGAGGATGTTTCACAACCATGGTGTCAATTTGAAACTGATTCAGATTTCTCTTGATGAATGAATGGGACTGCTATTTTATCTCAATGGTTTTGCAGATATTTTCAGCAAGATTGAGTTGAAAGAAAAAGAATATTGAATTTTGTAGTGTTTGATAAACGGTTTTTTAAACACTTCACTTAAGCAAAATAATGAGTCATCCTACTCCAGTTTCAATTTGACATCATAGTTTTGGAAAACCCTGTATTTGTAATTTCCCATCAAAATAATGAATTGAGGTGGGTAATCAATTTCATTGCTGTAAGTGGTAAAGTTATTAACTGTAAGTTAATTTTTTATTGTAACAATGACATCATGTGTTTGTAATAAATGTATGGTTGAATAATAGCAAATAGCATTTCCATTACCACAATGGCGGAGTTGAATAACAATAAGTAAAATCAATTGATAGTACCAAATGTACTCTTTAATGATGACAAATACGTTTTTCCCTATACCAAATAAAGCCGACAATAACAACAATCAAAATTTATATTTAGGGCAAAAATTTTGTATTATTACTGTAAGTACCTAATTTGATAGTAGGTGGCACTACTTTATATTTGAATTTCAGTTCGATAATGGCAAATTAATCAACTCCAAGTGACAATAAAAGTGAGACCCAGTCCCCAATACGGGTGCTTTTTTTGATTGCAAATACTAAAGTTCCAATAGTGGTTATTAAAGTTTTTCTCGGTGTAGGACAAGTCAATTTTGAAGCAATTATAACTGACTTCTTCGTGGATCCTGTGAAATATGGACAGTTACTCAACCCATACAATTAATCTTATTCTGAAAGAAATTCTCATATCAGAATTTTTTTCCAAAGTGTTCTTTTTCACTTCAGGCCTGCTCTAGCAAACCACATTATAAAGCTACAGAGTTTATTCCCGAGCGAAATGATTCCTTTCGACCTATAGGCCAGTGGAAATAGACAATCGATTCACATTAATCCCAAAAGATTTCAAACTTCAATGGTATGTTAGTGCAATAATAAAAACAAACTATAAAATTTTGCAGAACTCTGCGATGAACGAAACATTGTTTCAATTGCAAAAAATGTTTTCATGCTTTATTTTTGCAGTGAAAATTGGAAAAGTTCTGCTAACTCGACATATCGATAGTAATGATGTTTAACAACATGCATTGAGTTTGCAACCTTCTAAAAGTTACGGAACCTAATTTTTTGTGATATTTTCAAGTCTTTCATTGTCATTTGTTTAAAAAAATCACAAACGTTCTGCAAATTGGATAAGTTAATCGAAAAATATTCACGTACATTTGCAACAATTTCTGAAAAACGCACCATTTATTTATCAAACTTTTTTATCAACGCTGCCATTTCCAATACACACAGGCATTGGAAATAATTACAAAAGTGTTCTATTGTGGTTGCAAATACAGAGAATATCGGTCTCAGTGGATATGTAACTTTGCAATCTCATACGAAAAACGGAACCTATTTATTCACTAATATAATTTTTTTTGCATTTTTAAAATTGCTGAAATAATTAAAAGTTCTGCAAATTTTAATTTTTTTTCAACCGTTCATTGTTCAACGGAAATTTTTTATATAATAGTTTTTTAATAATTTGGCCATACATTTTAAACATTGTGCAAATAGGTTTAAGATATATATTCGACCGACATATGTCTACAGTGGTCCAGTTAAATACTTGATTATCCAACGCGTATATCTGTTATATTTTGTACTGGTTAATTGAAATTGCATCCGAAAAATAATACGGTTACGCAGTTAACCACTACAAATTTTCACACTAATTATTAATCTTAGAAACAATCACTGATTTCGACTAATTGGCGAAATAAATTGAATCCAACATTTTCGAAGGCAACAATCGAAGAAATTCCAAATTTTTCTTCTGAATTCTGCTGAAAAAATCTCCAGATAACAATTTTGGATAGAATCAGAACCTAAATCACAAAATAATTCCGCCATCTTTTAATTTTGACATTAAATTGATAATATCTTCGACCCCGTTACCCTTGAGAATCAATTTCAAAGGGAGAACGAAACACACCCTGTGTATAATTTGATATTACTTAGTTTTTCGCAATACATTTCGACTCTAGCATTGAGTAATTGAAAAATAATATATATGGCCATTAAAAACTTGATTTCAATCATCCTCAGAAAATAACATTGAAAAATAAATGATGAAATAAATCGGCTGTTTAGTTTGTGTGAACTTTTGTCGGCGACACTGCTCCCATCCAGCAATCGACTCAAATATATGCCTACAGACTCAACCTGGGCAGGGTGAGGAAGAAATTCGACTGTTTCCTGTGACGGGCTCTTTTAATACAACTGTACGAGTGTTTTTATTTCTTCCATTTTGTAATTAACCAAGAAAATTATGAAAATGTGTCGAGATATTCTCGATCCTCCATCAAACGTACTCAGAGGATTCTCTTATGCAAATTCCTAATTGTAATACATGTTATGAATTCATATCGAAAACATTATCTTTCAACATTCAATGATTTCACCTACCGTTGGCGAGGTTCTTCTCGGTCGACATTTAACTTGGTAACACAATGAATGTCATTTATTAGGTATATAAAAACACGGTGTGGTAAAAATAAAGATTTTTTAAATTTTCAATGTTCCGCATTGTAACACAGTTTGAAAATTATTATACTGCCACCAATTGGTGAAGTGAGTTGTCTGCCCGATTTGCAGAACTTTTGCTTTTTTGGAAGAGTACGAATACGAATATATTTTATTTTTATTTTACCCTTATTTCCGTGTTGCAGACGGGATTGCAAATTAATGAAAACATTATACGTCAGGTAATCTCCACTTGCAACCATTATTTGAAACTTTTGTAATAATTCCGATACTTATTTCAATAAAAAAAACAATTTACAGATAAAAAATATTTTCCGTTTGACGTAAGAGGTTGCAAAGTAAAACTATTCTCAAGAACATTATTTCAATTATTTTTTCAAGTTTGCAGAACTTTTGGAATTTTCATAAAAAAATTGCGATTAATAACAATTTTTTTTTCGATAAAACAAACATTTCCTTCATGTTTCAATGGTTGCAAATTTATCAGAGGATGTAAATTGCTATTTTTCAAAACATCAAAAGTTTGCAGAACTTTTGCAAATTTTTCCGCGCTGATCATGTGAAAACTCATTAAATCCTGAATTTCATGATCTTCCGTTCAGAAAAAAAGGGTTGCACTCTTAGTCTAATCAACAAGTTCAAAAACGTGTTAAATAGATATAAAGCTCCTAAAAATATGAGCGATAGCTCATTCGATTCGGAATGACGTCTAGAAAAATGTTTTTTAAGGGTTTATTAGCACGTAAAAAATTGCGATTGTTATTAACAAAATGAGATTAAAAAAAGAAGGTATTTCATTTTTCGTTAATAATTTCTAAAATAATGATATTTAAGGAATTATGAAAAAAGATCCTGGAAGAGAAGGAAATTTCTAATAAAAAAGTCCGACCTCCCGAAGCTCTATCTCTATTATTTATAATTTTTTTTTAACGCTGATAATAGGGCTCCGCGAGGCCGTTATATCACCTAAAATATTTTTTTTATAGTATTAAATAACAATAAAAAAATTTGAATAAATTATGGTGTAATCTAGACAATTGAACGAAAAAAACCTCGATAAAAAAAATTTTCATGTCGATTTTTCAAAAAGTTACACCATTGTTAATTAACTAATTTTTTTCCAATTTTTATAAATTACGACATAAAAGTTTAAATAATTGGTCTATAAAATTTTCGCTTCGTGGAGCTCTTTTCATTTAGGTACTTAATGAAGCAATGTAAAAAAAATTATTAAAGTTTATTATTTTGTTAATTATAATTTTTTTAAATTAACAAAAAATGAAATTTTTAAAAAATGTCATCAAAAAAAATTTTTTTTAGTAATATCTTATCATTGCTGTTTTTGCATCTCATATAGGTAATAATTAACATTGGAAAAAAAATATTTTGACGTCATTTGTTAAGAAATTGTTTATGAACAAACAGACTATTTTGGGATTTTTAAAGAATTTTTTTTTACCATCTTATTGCATAGGTGAAATTATGATTTACGATTTTTTTTTTTTCTTAAATAATTTTTTTTATTATTTATAATCGTTTTTTTATATTTCAATTGTTTAAATAATTAGTTAAGAAATTATTTTATTCCTAAAAATCATCATTGACCTTTTTCAATGAATTAACAGAAAAATATTTTTTTTTATAAATAATTTCATTGTTTATTAACTTAACAATTTGTTATAAACAAATAATATTAACCGTTATATTTTTTTCGAAAACTTAAAAAATAACAAAAACAACTATGTATAACAAAGTATAGTATTTTTTATTTGTATTTTTTACAGCATTGTTACATATTACATATAATGAAATTACAGCCGTTCCATAATTTGTCAAGTTATAAATTGTTATAACTTTTGAAATATAAGAGATACGGTAAAGGACATTCACGTCATTTTTATGAAAGAGTTATTTATCTTTAAAATGCATTCAAAATTGATTCTGTAACCATTGTTTATCAGTTGTTATAAGCATTTGTTTATAAAAATTTTAGATTTTTTTTTTTTTTGAAGTTTTATAGCTTATAACTTGTTAAATAATATAGATACAGCTACGGACTCGACAACTTTTTTGTTCTATGATAAAATATGTTTCTAATTACGTATAAATTATAGCAATATAGATTTTTGTTTGAATAATATACCAGTTTAAATTTATACTTACCTAATTTACATTCTGCTATTGATCATTTTCATTCATTTATCACTAGAATTATTAATATTCTGCTAAAGTTTAATTATTTATTTACTAAAATAATATTTACTAATATAATAATTGAATTTATTTTCTAATTTTTATATTTTTTTCAAGTTATTTTCTGAATTATTTTATTTTCATTATTTTTATTGGTAGAAACTTATTAATACTTCATGCTCAATAATTGTTAATTTAAAAAAATTATAATTAACGAAATAATAAACTTTAATAATTTTTTTTTTGGATTGCTTTATTAAGTACCTAAATGAAAAGACCTCCACGAAGCGAAAATTTCGTAGACCAATTATTTAAACTTTTATGTCGTAATTTATAAAAACAGAGATTGGAAAAAAATTTGTTAATTAACAATGGTGTAACTTTTTGAAAAATCGACATGAACATTTTTTTTTACCGAGGTTTTTTTCGTTCAAGTGTCTAGATCACACCATAATTCATTCAAATTCTCAAATTGTTATTTAATACTATAAAAAAATTATTTTAGGTGATATAACGGCTTTTTAGACGGAGCCCTATTTTCAGCGATAAAAAAAAATTTAATTAATAATAGAGATAGAGTTCCGTTTTTTATTGGAAATTTTCTCCTCTTTCAGGATCTTTTTTCATAATTCCTTAAATATCATTATTTCAGAAATTATTAACGAAAAACGAAATACCTTCTCTTTTTAATCTTATTTTGTTAATAACAATCGCAATTTCCTACGTGCTAATAAACCCTTAAAAAATATTTTTCTAGACGTCATTCCGAATCGAATGAGCTATCGCTCATATTTTTAGAAGCTTTAGGTATATCTATTTAACACGTTTTTGAACTTGTTGATTAGACTATCTACGTAATTATTATCAAATTTTGTGAACATCATGTTTATCTCTACTGGCCTACTACTTAAGAAATGAAAATAAAGTGCCATGATCTCATGCGGATTCCTACACGAAAAATCGGTTTCATTTAACTCACCGAACACATAGTGCAGTTGTGATGACTATATTACGTGAAACAAGTGCTCCAGTACAAGTGGGATAGGGATTCGTTTCATTATCAGTGCTGAAAATAGCAGCTTGATATGGTGCCTCTCCACGTTCCAACCTTTCACCATCTAAGAGAGCAGAAGTATACTGAAAAATTTATCGATATCGAAAAATAATATATTACATTAAATATATACACATGGGAACATTATCAATTTTATTACAAATAACAACAGAATGACGTCCAATGTTTCACATTAATTCATAAAAATGAACAATGTTTCACATGAACGGGATCTATACAGGGTGTCCCAAACTCGATTAGACGTTTCTGGACAACGCGACACAGGATAATTTTGAAAATTTGGTTTCTCATGTAATTAATTCTGCTCCGCGCGGTGGCGTGTCCGCTTATAGCAATAACTTTGATATTTTAAATGGGATACCCTGTATATTATTGCTTTGCTATTGCTTTACGATCATTTTTGTATGATACTTTCCTATATCTATCTCAAGCGGTTTTCGAGATATTCATTGATTTCCTTACTTTTTGTGCAAAGCTGAAATTTTGGGTGTAGCTCACCAATGTTGTGCCTGAAGGAATTCGTTCTCCATTATACGGGGTCGTTCAAAATTTGTGATTTTTCCGATAGATAAAAAAATGGTGAAAAGTACATTTTTTCAAATGGAATACCCTGTATATTATCGAATATCCTGAAAGACAATTGAAGTACCTTTCAAATGATGTATCATATTCATATACCTAAATAATCTGGTTTCCGAATGCAAGTCTCTATAAAAAAATTGAAATATCCGCATTTGAAAAGGGAAACATTCTCAATTGAATATTGATAGAAAGATTTTTCTGTGAATTGAAAAATCCACGATTAAAATGAAGTTATTTTTTGTGAATGTCTAACAGAAAACAACTACTTCCCCGGCTAAAGCCACGCTGGACATTGAACTACACCTGATAGATATTCTGAAAAAGTCCTAACTCAAAAGAAAAAATCTGAAATTGAAAATTTGCATTTTCATTCAGATAGTTATTTGATTTTCTATCCCAGTCTTGATTAAGAACTCATGAAGATGAATGAGGCAAAGAAGAATGTTTTCCAAAAGAGAGTACTCACCAGAAATCATTCGCAACATTGACGCAGGAGAGACTTCGCATTCACTAGGTCTTCAATACATTTTTGTCGACGAAAATCTATTTCACGCTTCCACGATCATCAGGAAGACCGGAAGAAATGGGAAACACATTTTCAAGAAGCAATCTCACTTTGCAAAGATGGAAAAAGTTAGAATCATTTCTTTTGGAGAGACCATTTGAAATTAGTGTTTTCTGACATTTGAACCTGTCATGGGGTATGATAGATATAAACAGGATGTTCATAAAATCAGATGTGGAATCATCTGCGACTGAAAGATAAACTTTAGTCACTATCTTCCATCGTCAAGATAACCTCTTGTGGGCTATTCATGTTGAAAAGGGAAACATTCTCAATTAAATATAGATAGAAAGATTTTTCTGTGAATTGAAAAATCCACGATTAAAATGAAGTTATTTTTTGTGAATGTCTAACAGAAAACAACTACTTCCCCGGCTAAAGCCACGCTGGACATTGAACTACATCTGATAGATATTCTGAAAAAGCCCTAACTCAAAAGAAAAATCTGAAATTGAAAATTTGCATTTTCATTCAGATAGTTATTTGATTTTCTATTCCATGATTTCTGGTGAGTACTCTCTTTTGGAAAACATTCTTCTTTGCCTCATTCATCTTTATGAGTTCTTAATCAAGACTGGAATAGAAAATCAAATAACTATCCGAATAAAAATGCAAATTTTCAATTTCAGATTCTTTCTTTTGAGTTAGGGCTTTCAGAATATCTATCAATATTCAATTCCAACATTAACCGAAAGATTTTCTGTGACATTACAAAATAACTTCATTTATCGTGGATTACAATTCACAGAAAATCTTCATCAATATTCATGAGAATATTTCCCTTTCAACATGAATACCACAAGAGGTTATCTTGCGATGGAATATGACTAAAGTATCTTCCAGTCGCAGATGATTCCACATCTGATTTTATGAACATCCTGTTTATATTTTCAACAAATCAATCCGCATTTGAATATGTATTATTATCCATTTTGACAGAAACACCATGAAAATCACTGCTTGTCAAACTAAAAGATTGTCTTGCTTTTTTCTGGTCACGGAACACTACTACCATTTTCATTTCCCAGTATAACAAATCCAAATAGGTAATATTACCCAATTGAAATGCTCTGATTAAAAAATCAAATCAATCTGGAATGATTCGCTCCAAAATGTCCATACTTTTGGAGTTACAGCTGAAGCTTGGGTTTTTTCTAACTCTCAGATGATGCAATTCAGTTTTAGCAAGGATTAATTAAAAAAATATCCCAGGAACTTTTTTAAATAGGTCTATTAGTGATCATTTTCAGATCAACTTGTAAATTATAACATATTATTACAGTAACTTTCATTCAACTTTTTCTTATGGACTTCTTCTTTGGGGAAACTCCGGTAGAAAGTGGAAGAATATTTAAACTACAAAAAAAAGTTTTACGAATAATAGCAAAGGCTAGTTATCGAGAACATTGTAAACCGTTATTTGCAAAATTTAGCATCTTAACTTCACCTTCAGTATTCATTCTACAATGTGTGATGTTCGTGAAAGAAAACGAAAAGTCTCTATTTTAAAATTCTTCCTACCATTCTCATAACACAAGGAATAGAAATTCGTTGAGCATTCCCTATCACCGCCTGAAAAAAACTCAACAGCCAATTAATCACACATCCATCAAATTTTTTAACAAATTACCCGATGCACTGAAAAATGCCCATACCAAACAGTTAAAGGCAGCAATCATCAATATATTATTGAAAAATACATTCTATTCTCTAGAAGAATATTTCGAATTTAATTTTGACGAAACAATTGAATGAGATATAAACAGGCATATTTTTATCTATGTATCTTCTGTTGTGATGTAATATTGACTAATTTTAAATTGTTTATATATTTTATTGAATGTTTATGTATTTCAGGTGACTGAACTTAACATAAGTATACATATAGTTTTATATTCAAAATTTTACTATAATTGTCGACGTGTCTTGTATATACCTGTACTCAGTTTCGTTCATATTTTCTGTTTTTCGTATAATTTGACAACCTCAAATGTAACTTACATAACTTGGGCCAATAAATTATTATTATTATTATTATTAAATTGAAGTTATATGTATTTTTCAGTAGAATCCGAATATGGCATAATATACAGGGTGTCCCATTCAAATAAGTAACTTATGGCCGTGTTTCATAATCACCTACAAGAATATGTTTCTCAGATACCCAGTATAAAATATGGTCAAATGTTACTGAAATTACTTGATATTTCCTGGGTGAAAGTTGAATTTGGGTCTTGTGTGGATAACAGATAAGGAGGTATTTGAATTTAAGTTGGTACCATTTTGGTAGCAAAACAATTACAAAATAATCAATATTCGATAAACGGTAGAGATAGGTATACGACATTTCGGTAAAAGTTATTTGTATTTGTCAGTAGAATCCAAAAACAGAATGAAATACTGAAATTCGAAAAATGATATTAGTTACAAGTACATGTGGCAACACTGCAACCGTGAAAATATTTTTAAGAGCTAGATCGCAGTCTCTTATCGTGGGATACAAAGTATTTATATCTCAGATCTCCAGAAACGTCCTGTAGGCCATCGAGTTTGGAATATTAATCATTCTTTGTACAATCAGTTCGTCATCTTATAATTCATACACTAAGAACCTTGTGCATGTTCTCTCTATAATTTGATCACATTGACCATGAAGATAAACAATTTCATCAAAACTTCGTTTGAATAGTTATTGCCTTCCATTTTGATTCTTTTCTGATCAAATTTTTGGTATTGAATGCGCAAATGAATCGTGCCATATGCAAAAGGGTCTAAGTGCCACATTTGGCCATGAATGTTCAAAGGCGAAAATTCAGCTATCATGGATCGATCAAGCCCCAATCTGGAATTTTAACTTGGACCCTTTTGCATATGTCAGGCTTCGAATGATGTATTCCATGACATTCAATACAAAATATGGCAAAATAATTCGATTTTTATAGAAACTTGCTTTTATTTCGGAAACCAAACTATTTAGGTATGAGAACATGAATCATCATTTGAAAGGAACTGTAATTGTCTTTCAGGATATTTGATAATATACAGGGCGTTCTATTTAAAAAAATGTACTTTTCCTCATTTTTATATCAATCGAAAAAATAACAAATTTTGAACGACCCTGTATAATGAAGAACGAATTCACAGAACATTGGTAAACTACACCCAATATTTCAGCTTTGTACGAGTTCAAATACCGCTTGGGTTTACAAAACCACATTTAAAACGAGGATTACATTGATGTCCAATAAAACAAATTCAACAAAGGAGGATTATTTTTTTTTCCCACGAAAAGGGATATCCTGTAATGTTCAGAGAACATCGTGGGAACCAAGGGAAAGAAGGTAGGAGTTGGTGTTCTTCTTAAATTTCTGGAGGTTGTATGCCTCGGGGAACACCTCCCTAGGCAATGAGTTCCAAAGCCTCGCTGTTCGTTGGATGAACGAGTCTTTGGAAAGTGATGTTCTGCAGGTCTCCAAAGTGACCACGAAGGGGTGTGATGACTGAACTTGACGGGTTAGTCTCGAGGAGACTGCCAAAGCAGGAACGATTGTTGATATTTCAGAAGAGCATCGCCCATGAAAATATCTATAAAATAGAGACAAATCGCCAACTTTTCTACGGTGTTCCAGACAAGTGAGCGAGTTTGTAAGCGAGGCATCACCGACGAGACGAATTGCCCTTTTTTGGACAGAATCCAATAGCCTCAGGATGTGTTTAGGTGCCGCGCTCCAAATATGGGAACAGTATTCCAGGACAGGTCGGATCTGTGCCTTATAGATCATAAGCAGCTGAGTGGGGGTGAAATAGCTCTTGGCACGAAACAAAAAACCAAGTTTTGGGATGCACTTTTGGCAATGGACCTCACGTGATTTTCCCAGGAAAGGTTATTGCTGATAGTGATACCAAGCATCGATATGGATGACTTCAGTGGTATGGTTACTCCTGACACAGTTATGTTAGGCACAGTGAGATCGGCTTTTCTAGAGAAAAGACATGCTTGTGTTTTGTTTGCATTGAATTCTACCAAGTTATTAGATCCCCACTCGAGAATTGTTGCTAAGTCCATATTTATATTATTAACATTTCTTCCTCGTTCATTTCTGGTTTCACGGGCTGATATAGGGGCCCTGGAAGAGAAAGCGGTATGGAGGGTACTATCATCGGCAAAGCTGTGTACTGGACATGAAGTTGCTTTCAACAGGTCGTTGATGTGAAGTAGAAATAGTGTTGGTGCGAGAATAGATCCTTGCGGAACACCAGCATTTATGAGTAGAGTGTCAGATGAAACTCCATCGACCACTACATGGAGAGACCTGTTTGAGAGAAAACTAGCAAGCAGAGAACACAGCTGAGGGGGCAAGCCAAAAGACGGAAGCTTGGCGAGGAGTCCCTGGTGCCAAACTCGATCGAACGCCTTGGAGATATCTAATGCCACAGCTAAAGTTTCTCCATACTTTTCAATAGATAGCTGCCATATATGTGAGACGTAAGCGAGCAGGTCACCAGTTGATCTCTGATGGCGGAAGCCATATTGCCTATCGTTGACAATTCCTGAGTCTTCCAGATATTTCATGAGTTCGATGTTGATGGCTTTTTCCATGACCTTTGAAATAATAGATAGCAGTGCGATAGGTCTGTAGTTGCTAGGTAGGGCCTTTTTGCCATTTTAGGGACTGGCTGTACTCTTGCAATTTTCAATTGGACGGAAATACCCCAAATTGTAAGAGTGGTTGAACAACTTGCAAAGAACAGGTGTTAGTTCGGGGGCACAATCGGCGGGATTCCGTCAGATCCACAGGCTTTGTTGGTGTTGAGACCCAGCAAAATCTTTCTGATAGTACGTTGGCGAAAGGTGATCTCGGGCATGTGACTGTCAATAGGTGTAATGTTCGGGGGTTTTTTTCCCGATGAATTCAGAGTGGAATTTCCAGCAAATAGGTGCGCAAAGATATTGGCTTTTTCCTGGGCAGTCGTTGCTAGTGTTCCATCTTCTTTGGTTAGAGGAGGAAATGAGCTGGAAGTGAAGTTTCTTCCCACAGCTTTGGCGAAAGACCAAAATGAACGGGATCCGTTAGGACATTCAGCAAGTTTTGATCTTATTTTGGCATTGTGGGCATCTTTTGAGCATTCTATTGTCTCTTTGCAAATGCCTCTAGCCTCGACATATGCTGCTCTGGTGTCAGGGCCCGGATTTTTTAGCCATCGATGGTATGCTGCCTGTTTGGAAGCCACAGCTCTAGAGCAGTTTCTGTTAAGCCAGATCTTATCGGATGATGTTCTTCTTTCGGTATTCGGTATGTAGGTTTGCATCCCCAACATGATGATTTCAGAAATTGTCTCAGCACATCGTGTTGGATCTACTGAAGAGAAACAAACTCTCTTCCATGGAAACGCTGAGAAAAACATACGAAGACCTTCCCAGTCGGCCGAATTGTAATGCCACATGAGACGGGGTGGTGTTGTGCAGCTCGATGGTAAATGGAAAGAGCATGTTGTGGAGATGAGGGTGTGATCAGAGTTTCCAAGTGGGGCACAAACTTCTATTCTATACGGGTCAGGATTGGTGGTGAGGAAAAGATCTAGTGTATTGGCAGACTGGTTGTTGACATCAGGGATGCGGGTTGGTAGCTCGACCAGTTGTTCTAGACCATGAGTGATGGCGAAGGCCTCGGCTTGACGACCCGCATCATCTGTTTTGTTAGAGAATTTGAGCCAGGCAGCGTTATGTACATTAAAGTCTCCCATGATTATGCTTTCAGCTGTTGGATGGTTCTCCTGAATGTAGTCCAGTTTGAGTGATAAAAACTCAAAGAGGTCGTTATATGAAGGTTCATTAGGTGATAGGTAAAGGCAGCAGAGGAACTTAGTCAGTTTGGTATCAGATAGCTTGAACCACATCACATCAAAGTCTTTCGGTTCCAAACTCTCTTCACGCTGGCATGAAAGGTTAGCCTTAGCGTAAAGGCAGACTCCACCTTTGAACCTGAACCGAGAATGGAGTTCGTAACCAGGACAAAGCATATGGACCTTGTTGGTGGACGAGTTCACTTGTGTTTCTGTTAGAGCCAGAATATCCGGTTTCTTCGTCTGTAGGTGATGGTGGACGTCATTGATGTTCTTGTTGAGTCCGCGGATGTTGCAAAAATTAATCTTCAATGGTGAGTCCCCTCGAGTACCTCTCGCCCGGAAATCCGAATGGAGAGGTATTTTGCTTCCGGAGTGTTTTACTCTAGGAGACTTCATCATTATTACTATTAGCTGAAAATAAAGGAGGAATTGGGGAAAAGGAAAGAGGGAGACCGGAAAGTATCGACCGAACACTGAAACATGGAATGATCCATTTCACAGCACACAAAGTCGATATGGTGGTATTTCACCGGGCGATGAGACCATCTTCCACCTACGGTTATCCTTTTAGTCGCCTCTTACGACAGGCAGGATTTACCATGGGGCTATTCTAAAGCCAACCCCATACAGCATAAAGTTTAAGTTAATCTGGCCATTGAGTAAATATTGGGATTTATTGATTTCCAAACTTTTCAGAGTGTCAAGTTCATAACCTTTCTTCTCTATATGTAACTCGTAATGTTTTTCATTGAATAAGTCAGTATCAAAAATTGAATTTGTTTTACCATTCCTGTGTCCTAATATTCTCTTTATGAATTTTCTGCCTGTTTGGCATACCTAAAAACTTGCCCAAGGTGATTTATATACTCCTGATTTTTCAGATTTCAGATCTTTATTGTTCTTAATGAATTCACCTAAATCATTATCTGTTTAGTATACCATATTGATGTTATTTTAACGTAGGAGAGTGGACATTTTTTCCATGGGTTAGCTCGAATATATAATAACATTCAAATTGCGTTTTTCAAAAAAAATTATAAAAAACAGGATTTTGAAGTTTATTACATATATAGCCAAACCACGAAAAACATTTATAATTTCTTACGTAAAATAATATCAATATTGCATACAAAAGTGATAATAATTTCGGTAAATTCTCCAGAAACAATGAAGATAAAACCACGAAATCTAAAAAATCTGGACTACATAAATTAATTTGTAATACTTGTGCAAGCTTTAAACTCGACCTTACAGAAAGTTTGAAAATCAATAAAAACGAAAAGTACCAATATTAATTTAATGACCAGATTAATTTAAATCATTCTCCTTTGTTCAATTCGTTTTATTGAAAATTAAAAAGGCAATATAAACTCCGGTTTATTCAATCACCTACGGGAATATCCTTCGAACGAGATGAAAAATGTATTTCCTCTCTTTCTCTCCTGTTTTATTGACATCTGAACGGTATTGCTTTTAAAATATGTGAAATCTGTTATTCTCTTAAAGGCTCGATGTTAATTGTATAAAATTGCAGGTGGCAATATTTTTTCATTGGTTTTCTGTAGCTCTTCAAAAATTCAAGTGGATCTTTTCCTTATAATAATCTACTGCTATACATTAAATTTTGAAGGGTAATTCTGAACAGTAAGTGTAAAACCGACAGTACTACCAACCTGAAGAAGCCATTGTATAGCGAAACAATGTAGTGAAAATCATTAAGTGAAGTATCTCCTGTTTATTTTTTATATGAAAACATGTTACTTCATAAACAAGAATCAACCTGTCCAAGTATTTTCACTGAAAATATTTTTTTTTCAGTTATTTAGTGTATTATTTGGTCGTTGAAAAAAAATGGAGTACTCATCTTGAAAACTGCAAAACCGATTTCAAAAGTAAAAACTGAATGAGAACTGACACCTCTTCAAACGATAATTCTATAGTTCCGATTGAAAAAACGGGTAGCGCCTTTGGAGCAATGAAACAAAAAAATATATCAAAACATCTATCCGCACAATGGAAATCCACATGTTTCGAGTATTGTAGACTTCAGCTAGTTTCTAGATTTACTGATTGTATCAGGAAAGCCAACCTGTACTATAGGTCAGTGAAATGCATCAAATATCCATTAAAAACAACTAGTTCCCTAGCTAAAGCGAACATTGGATTACATCTGATGCTTCTCAATACGAAGTTACGTTTCAGGTGCCTGATATCATATTTGATCCAATTTACAAACTTTTTGTAGGTCTCCATATGATTTTGACATTGTCCAGATCACAGGTGTATAAAATGTGGTTGGAATTCCATTGCCTAGATAAAATATCTCGATTTTTTTTATAACTATTTCAAATTCATAATTTTTATTCATTACAACTGAACCAAAGTTATATGCAAAGATTCACAAAGAGATAATGCAAAATGTATGGTCATTATCAATCCCTTGAAATAAACATTTGAAATCTCACATCACAATAATCAGAATGGGTAATATCCAAGATAATCAACTTTCATCAGGACGTCATTTTTGAACATGAAACATTGCTTTATGAAGGAAGTAGGTATTATTTTCCTTCCCAAAACGTCAAAATAAATCTCAAGTAGACGCCTGACCTATGACATATACACAGTTAGAAAAGAGTAGTTTTGTTGAAAAAATTTTGCTAAAATCAATAACAATTAATCAGGAATTCAATACTCAAATTACTCCGGCTATACAACCAATTATCAAACCTCTTCATTACTTGATTCAGTACCTCAGTCTCACGAAAACATTTTCAGTAAAAAAAATCTAGTACCTCACTCAGTTTTTCAATACTTTATCAGTACCTGATGTTCAATTAAGGTGTACAAAATTCTACCCAGTTGTTAACTCCTCTTGGGTTATGAAACATAGTAGGAACTATATTTATTGGGTAAATCTTCGTTAACATTGAGCACACGAATTTAAAAAAAATGGTCTCCTGAACAAAAAATCCCAATGAAATTTTTGGCGATCACCACTATTTTCGAAGATACAGGTCCATTTTGTTCTGGAACTTTTATTCACTGGTTTTCAGCACTTATCTACTATTTCCGAAAAAAAATTACCCTTCCTCAAAACGTAAACAAATGCTAGAAACAAGTTAATAAAAGCATGTGTTATGTTTTGATTAAAAGAAGGAAGAATTTTATGTGTTTTCAATAACAGAAATTCGAGCTGTCAGAGACTGAAAAACTAAAGTTTCACAAAACATTGGTTTGAAATTCGTGTGCCCCGTTTAACGAAGATTTACCATTTATCGTAATAAAAAATAAAAAAGGAAATACATAGGTCGCATTATGCATTTTCTGTTCGTATTCCAGTTAGGACTAAATTCCCTGATGTTCAAGAAGAATTCTATATCACCGATGTAGCGGGGGCCAAAATCAATCCCGATTTCTTACCGACAATTTTGGGATTTTCAGAAAGAGGAATTTTATTTTATCGACATTCAACTGTTATTTATTATTATAGAGTATTTATTTTTTCATAATAGAAGAATTAAAATATTCTGTTATATATTCTGATTTATTAAACCATCCCTCCTGAAAAACTATATTACCAACAAATATTAGATATTTTCACAAAAAAAAAATAGTGATAGTGTATACTAATTGACGTCATTTGAAAAAAAAATTATTTGTTTTGACAAGAAATAAAAGACAATGAAACTTTTTTCTGTGTAGTATGAAAAACTAAAAGGAAAGAATCGACACAATTTTATTTCAACAACCATATAAAGAGAATGGAGATTCCAACAACATGAAGGTTCACAAATTACTTCTTGTCAGTTTATATATGATGAAAACTAGTAAAGGAATCGACAATATTACAATGTTAATTTCACTGAAATATTATGTTAATTCATTGAAAAAAGTAAATGAATCACTTCACTGTAAAAACATTTTTGGGTCAGCTTACAAAAAAAAGGTGAAAAAATAGTAACTGAATGTTGTTGATGCACTACTGATTTTCTAAAATCGTGTACAGCCTAATTGTGGCATTTCCTTTGCTGAATTTGTTAATTAGCAAAAATTTGTGTGAAAGCCACAAATGTGTAAATGTGAACATCGTTAATATCGAAATTTGCCAATTTCACCAATACCACCAGTGGACCTCCTGGGTTTCTTATGTTTTGTTATTTCAACAACTCTTTACCAACAGTCCATCTAATTAGCTACATCTGAATATATGGAAATGCACGTCTGATTAAACTCCATTTTATATCCACAAACATCTGGATCTAAAATTCGTGTTTCTCGGACACACACTATATAAACTGTATAATGATAAATATCCTCGCGGATATTAGAATGACGTTTTCATGGAAAATTATAGTAAAAGCATGCATATACCGTACCTTTAGCAACAAAATACACAAAATTATTTTGATTGTTGTTGAACCCATGGCACCATAACACTGCAAAACATTCGTGACAGAATTCTGATTGAATTTTTATAATTGTTATTCAAACACCCACAGATGAAATGATTTATGATTATTGCTTCTAGGCGATAAACTCTCATAATCAAACGACCATTATTCGTTTCATGTTTGGTCGTTTTCGTAGAAATACCACCTAATGCCTAAATTTACAGGGAATTTATAAAATGATGTTCCATATATGGCTCAAAAATGTAATTCATTATTCCACTTTGGTTATCAATAACCAATATCATTATTCTGACATCCTTCTCGCAACAACTGGATGGAAACAACTTTTTTGTAATATTCTGCAGAAACTTGGTTATCAGTTCTCTGATGAATACGTTGGAAAAAAATAAAACCCATGGTCATGGATAATTCAACAAAAACTCACCCCCAAAATTCCTGACCAATACTCATTTCGGAATCGATGCAGCCAACATCAGTCATCAGCCATTTCAATACCCGCCGTAATCCCATATGGACATTCATCTATTCACCCAGTCATATGAAAACTCTCCAGTACAATCCTCCGGTCCCTCAAAGAGTACCTTTGGCTAGCACCAACGACAGCCTTGTCCAACTAATCCAAAGAATCCGAAAATTCCAAGTACTAGAAGTCTTTATTGCTCAGAAGAAGTTTCATATGACCCCATACTTCGAAGGGTTGCTACATGTTTCTTTGATCACTACTGACTATGAATAATATGATATGAATAGTTAATATGATAAATTTTGGATCGATTTATATCAGAAAATGAATAGATGATATTTTAGTTAATCTTTCATTAAAATCAAAAAATTTCGTCAAGCAAAATGTCTAGATGTTCATGAAAAAAATACTTTTTTCCAATATTCAAGGAGAACAGTTAGCCACCCTACTCATACAATCAAATACTCACCTACATTCAACAACAGTCATACAACTGAAAAAAAATAAATCATTAGGTTCTCTTAGATTCCACAGAATATATTTCGATCACTGAAAGAGAAATATTGCATGAAAAATTCGAGATTATTGGTGGCATTTCAATTGCTACATACGTTGCAAAAAGACAACATACATAATATAGAGGAGACCAAGGGAGGTCGACCTTCACCGATCTGATAACTCGATAGACATATTTTTTATCAAATATAATTATAAACAAATATGCCCATGATAACTTGCCTATCGAAAAGTGTTCAAAGCTATTTTTAATTGAATTAATTTTAATCAATTTTCTTTCATCACCTTCACTCTTTTGATAACCGAATGAGTTTCACCTCAACTGATAGTTTTTAACACACAGAATATGCCTAGGTAGGCTTGCCTACTTATTTCTGTGCATGGCTACCTGGCAAGCAGATGTGAACAGGTAAGTCAATATAGGTAACTACACCGATCTGTTAACCAATCGAAATTGATATCATAGGTAAGATAATTTAATTACAAAACCAATCGTATAGGCTTGCCTGCAAAAAATCGTACATAAAATATTATTTCCAAGCTATAAAGTTTTAGAAGTTGATCTATTTGATAGGTGCGAGAGAGAAAGTAGAGCGTCCGAGGTCCGTGTGATAGAACAGGACACAACATAGCAGCTGCACGCTACCTGACCGTTGAATGTATCCGAGTGCGCATGCTCGTGTACATGTGAGTGACAGTGACAGCATTTATTTACACTCGACAGTAATTTTGAACTCTTTTATATGCTTTGTAATAAACGCTTTTAACAACATAAATGTATTAAATTTTATTTTTCTATATTGATGATTTTTTTATTTATTATACTAAAATTTTAAGAGTAACACTTATTTTTTCCACTTTACGGCATTTATTTGATTTTAAATAATAAATAAATTATTCTTTATTTAATTTCAAATAGAAAATATGGATTTTTTTATCATTTTTAAATTTTATAATTTAGCTTTAAAATGAAAAAAAAAAGTTGAATGTTTATTTTTTTAAAATTTATTAATATATTGAATTATTTATTTTTGATTATTTCATAGCTGTAAGTACATATAGTGTGAAATAATACAAAAATTGTGATCGAAATTAGAGTTATAATAAATTAGAGTTGAAAATGACTGTCGAGTGTAAATAAATGCTGTCACTGTCACTCACACGAGCATGCGCACTCGGATACATTCAACGGTCAGGTAGCGTGCAGCTGCTATGTTGTGTCCTGTTCTATCACACGGACCTCGGACGCTCTACTTTCTCTCTCGCACCTATCAAATAGCTAAAATTCTAAGACTTTATAGCTTGGCAATAATATTTTATGTACGATTTTTGCAGGCAAGCCTATAGATTGGTTTTGTAATTAAATTATCTTACCTATGATATCAATTTCGATTGGTTAACAGATCGCTGTAGTTACCTATATTGACTTACCTGTTCACATCTGCTCGCCAGGTAGCCATGCACAGAAATGAGTAGGCAAGCCTACCTAGGCATATTCTAAGTGTTAAAAACTATCAGTGGAGATGAAACTCATTCGGTTATCAAAAGAGTGAAGGTGATGAAAGAAAATTGATTAAAATTAATTCAATTAAAAATAGCTATGAACACTTTTTGTTAGGCAAGTTATCATAGGCATATTTGTTTGTAAATTATATTTGATAAAAAATATGTCTCATTGAGTTATCAGATCGGTGGAAGGTCGATCTCCCAGCGGCTCTTAGACTATAAAGAGAAAATAAGAATGGCTGTTAAAAGTGGGAAAAATCCACAAAATTCGGTGTGATTTACATTTGCAATTATTGAGCAATGTTGACTATTATTTGGTAATATCCAATCAATATTCTACCAAGAAAAAGTTAATATGTTGATCTAAATCAAATCAACCGTCGAATACTTGTTTATAAATCTATGCACAGTGGGACAAAAGATCCGAAAACATAGCCAAAATCCTTATTTTTGGCATAATTGTCCACCCAGGCATCACTAATTCAAAGAATAACGACCCATAACATCTGATAGGCAATAAAATTGCCTCAGCCGAAATGTTGACATTCTGAAGGAGTAATTTCCTATGATTATGAAAGTCATTCATTTTCTCGGGCAGTCGATGATTTATTTTCAAGTGTATTCATAAAATTGGAGAGCGAAAACTTGAAACAAGCTACAAAATTGAACTGTGATAACGGAACAATTATATGAAATGCAGTTATTGTATACCGGAATTGCGATAATAATAATAAATGGAATGGTCCGTATGATAATAAAGAATTATAATTTGGCAGACAATATGGGAGTTGTTTCCAGATAAAATAATTAATAAAGAACCTTTTTAAGACAAGCTTTTATTTAAGCCGTGTACTAAAACTATAGAATAAGTTTAAGTCATCGCTGACAATTATTTAATTATTTTTTGTTGAATTATTTGGTTTCAAAAACTTTCGCGCGAAGTGTTCATAAAGGCAGGTACCAATTAATTTGATGACAAAACTCGTCCTCCATCTTGGAGCCGCTATCTTGAATTCATGAATTTCTGCAGAAAATTCATAATCTCCGATACCGAGAACCCACACATACCAATTTTGAATCAAATCGGACCATAATTACAAATCTCGTCCGCCATCTGGAACCGCAATTTTGTTTTTTTTCTAACGAAAATTCCATAATGCATTGTCACCGGAATTATGAACACCTGCCAAATTTCAAATTAATCGGACGACTAGAAGTCGCTCAAAATTCACTTGCAAAATTTGACCCAAACTAACAAACGAACGAACTAACTAACAACTGGAATTGTAAAAAAAAAGGATTTGAACATTATTTGTTGGGAACATGAACTCAAGAACTCAGTACATTAAAACAAATAATCAAACCAACATTACTGAATAGATTTGCCATTGACTAATCATTTCTGAATGCTCATCAAACCCCAAAAAAGTGAATATAATGCCATTATTTATATACACGGAACACTTGGTATATGATTTGTTATATAACTATCCTGAGATATTAGAATTTTGAGCCACTCTGTACAATTATAACAATGATTGATCTTTTGTTATTCCATTTCACTCAAATAATCATATTTCAATTAATGATTAAAACCTATAAAGTTAGCAAAGCCATCCCAATATAATATATATATATATATATATATATATATAGAAGTTGTGAAGGTTAGACGACTGTCTAAGTTAAAGAAGAATCCTTTTTAAATTCGGGTATGCAGTCAACAGGGGTATGGAAAAAAGTGTACTCTTTTTTCTATTCAAGCTTTCGAGTCATTTATGGTCTCTTCATCAGGAACTCTACAATGAATTAAATTGAACATTATAAGATTTGAAAACCAAATTCAATGAATTCGAGAACGGACATTGATAATCTCAGCATAATCTATTCATATTTACTGAGTCGTTCTCCGTATGAGACAGACCACAATTCAATACATTAACATAATTGTGTCCCCTGGAATGGTGGGTATTGAATTTTTCACTTTGTCAATTTTTTCACTTTTTCTAAAACACTCATATTTTCTCTGGCCTTATGAGACATACCAAAATCGTTTCAATTAACATAAGTTCGTACCCTGTATTTGTTTGGTGATATTATTTTTCACCGCATTGTATATTGGCAACAGGTCTTAGATCTATTTTTCATACTTGTCAATTGTCAACTTCATATACTTCAATAATCATTCATTTTTCATTCGTCACCACTGCCTCTTGAGTCCAACATGACCTCCATAAGAGCCCATCTGGAATTTTAAAATGTTTATACACTTATGTTTAAGTAATCTTGATCAATTTTGATCAAAGTTTTATCTATATATGACTTTACCAAGAGTGTTGTCTGTCGTGACATGGTATTTTATAAATTGATGCAAGTGAAAGGGATTTCTAACCTCACTTTTGTAAGTACACATATGCCTATTTGGTTTTCAAATCTTATAATGTCCAATTTAATTCATTGTAGAGTTCCTGATGAAGAGACAATAAATGACTCGAAAGCTTGAATAGAAAAAAGAGTACACTTTTTTCCATACCCCTGTTGACTGCATACCCGAATTTAAAAAGGATTCTTCTTTAACTTAGACAGTCGTCTAACCTTCACAACTTCTATATATATATATATATATATATATATATATATATATATATACAGTGCTAGTAAAAAGTCCCCTCCCCCCCTCGTATCTTTTGAACGGGTATACTTATAATAATGAAATTTGGAGGGTGGAAATAAACGGATGTAGGCTTCTCAACTGGTCATAACAGGTGACGCAATAGTCATAAATGACGTCACAAGGCCACTGTGACCAATAATTTTAAATGGGACCCTATGGCAAGTGACAGCTCGTTTGAAAGGTATTGAAAATACCTATTCAGTCATACCAATTTTGTTTGGGTTTCGGCTGATTTTGATTGATAAATTGAAGAAATACGAAAATTATAGTTTCGCATTTAATTAATAAAGATTTTAAGTACGCCTCTGGTTAATTGTCAAAAGGTTGACGTTTTTGAATTCTCTACTTGTCAAAGTGTTTATACCTTGAAAATTTACCTAAGCTATTGTTTAACGAGACGTTTAAGTGTTTACATAGGCAAAATGGTACGTACTGTAGCCGACAAAGTAGCAGCTATCTTAATATTGGTGAATGTAGAAACAATTTCCATGCAGCGGAACGACTGTTTAATGAGAGGTACCCGATCGCCCTATATCGAGGGTTTATTTGAGGGAGCTTCTTCGGAAGTTTGAAGCATCAGGTAGTGTTCAAGATGCCAAACGATCTGGTCGACCAACAATTAGTGATGACAAAAATTGACATAATTGGAGAAATGGTAGTAAACCCTACTTCTTCCACAGCCCAAGTTGCGTCTATCTATGAAGTCAGTCAAAGGACAGTACATAGGGTGTTGGCTAAAACAAATTTCATCCATACAAATTAAAAATGGTGCACCAACTTTCAGATGATGACCCCGACCGAAGACTAGAATTCTGTGAAACTATGTCCAATAAAATGAACCAACAACCAGGCTACATACAGACAATTTGTTTTAGTGACGAAAGTACTTTCTTTCTCAATGGAAATGTTAACACTCAAAATGTGAGGTATTGGGGTGACACAAATCCTCACATCTTTCGTGAAAAACATACTCAATTTCCAGAAAAAGTAAATGTTTGGGCAGGTATTTTGGGAAACCACATAGTTGGGCCTCTTTTTCTCAATGCTAACTTAACCGGTGAATTGTATCTGGAGATGTTACAAAATGATATTGAGGCGTTAATTCTTGAAATTCTAGAAGATAATCCAGATGAATTCGACAACTTGGAAATAACGTTTCAACAAGATGGTGCTCCTGCACACTATTACGGTGCAGTAAGACGTTAACTAGATGAAGAATACGTGGTAGATGGATTGGACGACGAGGTTCGATCAATGGCCAGCTCGGTCACGGACCTTACACCATTAGATTTTTTTCTATGGGGGTACTTGAAATCTAAGGTTTACGCTACAGCACCTGACAGTATTGCCATTCTGAAACAACGAATTGTTGAAGAATGTAGGGCAATTTCCGCTGACACACTGGGACGAGTACGACAAGAGTTTAGCAATAGGATGCATTACTGCCAGGAAGTAGATGGAGCACATTTTGAACACTTATTATAAGAACTGGTTCTTAAATCTTTATTAATTAAATGCGAAACTATAATTTTCGTATTTCTTCAATTTATCAATCAAAATCAGCCGAAACCCAAACAAAATTGGTATGACTGAATAGGTATTTTCAATACCTTTCAAACGAGCTGTCACTTGCCATAGGGTCCCATTTAAAATTATTGGTCGCAGTGGCCTTGTGACGTCATTTATGACTATTGCGTCACCTGTTATGACCAGTTGAGAAGCCTACATCCGTTTATTTCCACCCTCCAAATTTCATTATTATAAGTATACCCGTTCAAAAGATACGAGGGGGGGAGGGGACTTTTGACTAGCACTGTATATATAGGTCAAACCGCCAGGTTATCAAAAGACCGTATAAGTTCCCACAAAAGTGATCGTATACATCACCCTGAAAGAGGTGCTCTCAGTGAACACGTACACTAAAATAAAAAATATGGAGTTTGAGAGATATTTAACGTAACACAATATTAAAATTTATGCACCAAATGAATTGATTAAAAACATAGGGTTCGAAATATCATATGTTATTTAACACAATATGAAAATATCTGTAATATATATGAGTATCGAACCATGTTTTTAATTAATTATTTTAGTGCATCATTTTAATATTGTGTTAAGTTAAATATGTCTCAAACTCCATATTTATGATTTTAGTGTATTTAACTGATGATGACAAATTCTATGTCGAAACGTCTTTAAAAGAAATTATACGAATACACTGAGTTTGACCTTTATTCCGAGAAATTGAAGAAAATATATATGTGGTCAAGAAACTAAAGGATATATATATCTTCTTCTGGAATAATTTTTTTTTATCATTATTATCATATATATATATAGTGAATTCTTTTCTCGACTGTAATTATATTATTTTGAGGAATTAGCGGGTATTCAGTCTGGTTTTATATAAAGAAATACTCTTCTTTACTTTTCCAAGCTTTCGACAATTGATTTTGTCTTTATCAAGGGTAAAAAAAAAGAATCGTTGAAAAATATCGAATATGAAAAATTGGTATGAATTTTGTAAAATGATGCGAACTACGAATATATGTATATAAAATATATCGACATTACGACTTCAAAAAATTGTCACACTGATAGACATTTGCATTTTCGTGAGTAGTTGATGTTTCTCTATTAGGTTGTACAGGAGATTTTGTATGAATATTTATTAAAATGAAAGTCCATTTTGTAAGTAGATACGAGTAAATAATTAGTTGGTCGATGTCATATCTCTTATTCGTGATATTTACGTCACTATTAATTGCCACCATTTAAAAAATCTTTTTGTATTATTTAAAATTTCAAAAGTACTTTTTTAGAAATAGTGGCAATTAATAGTGACGTAAATATCATGAATAAGAGATCTGACATCGACCAACTAAGCAAAATTTACTGGTATCTACTTACAAAATGAACTTTTATTTCAATAAATATTCATACAAAATCCCCTGTACCACCTAACGAAGAAACATCATCTACTCACAAAAATACAAATGTCTATCAGTGTGACAATTTTTTGAAGTCGTAATGTTGATATATTTCATATACATATATTCCTTAATGCAACTCATTTCACATGTAAGATCATACCAATTTTTCATATTTGATATTTTTCAACCATTCTTATTTTTTAGCCTAGATCAAAATAAAATAAATTGTCGAAAGCTTGGAAAAGTAAAGAAGAGTTCTTCTTTATATAAAACAAGACTGAATACCCGATAATTCCTCAAAATATATATATATATATATATATATATATATATAAAAAATAAAACAGAAGTAACATATTAAACTTGTAAAACCATAGAACCCTCACAGTCAACGTAGAAAAAACGTTTTTCTTACCTTTCACCTGCTACAAGACAAATCTCCCGAAATTCAGCACACTTGAGATCCAAAATGAACAATCAAAAACGAAATACTATCAAAAAACCATATCAAATATCTTGGCATCACAATTGACTCATATTTGAGATGGAACCTCCATATGACAATATTACAAAAACTCTGAGACCATTACTTTATAAATTGAAACACATGGAAGGGATCTTGAATATAAAACATTTGAAAACATTATATTATGCGTTCGCTGATTCTCGAATGTAGTCTGCATTCTCAGTTGGGGAACAGCCCTATATATGTATATGAAAAAACTAAAGATTCTACAAAAAAATATATATATATTCAAAAAAAATACCTATTCTACAAATGACCTAGGTATTTAATGAAACTAAAATATTTGATCCTAATCAACTATACATACATAATACAATTATATACTCATACAAAAATAAACACTTGTTTAAAAAAATTGAACACAGATATGAAACACGAACTAAGCAAAATATTCCTATGAACAGAATGAATAAATCAATCGGCCAGCGCTCGCTAATGTAACAATCAAAAAAAATATATAATACACTCCCAGAAAAGTACAAAACTTGGAAGAAATACCTACACACAATAATCAATGCAAACAAACTCCACACCGATTTTTTTCCTTCTTTCAAGAATATATGTGTCCTACTCTATATTATAAACTCTAGTTGAATATAATGAAAACTAACATAACCACATTTCACTTGTACTACATCATTAAAAACATAAAACAATCCTTGCACAACCTCACGTTTAATATGGAACTCTTTGTTAATTTGCCACCAATAACTGTCTATGAAATGAAAATGTAAACAAAAATGTATATTGGAGTGAATAAATATTATTAATATTATTATATGTATATATATATATATATATATATATATTAGATATATATATATATATATATATATATATATATATATATGTAGGAAATTAGTGGGAAGCAGTCAATGGTAGACCAATTAATACGATTTCTTCGTTTTAATGTCGAGCTTTCGAAAATTTTTATTTTCTTCTTCAAGACTTAACTAAAAGTTGAAACATGATCATATGCTGGTATTACATAATTAAAAGATACTTTTAACATGAAATTCAGAAAAAATAAGACACAAAAAGAAACATCGGTGTTACAATTTAAAATGACAAGATGACAGTCACATGACAGATACTCAGTTACATACCTAAATAATCAAAATTCCAAATGAAAGAGATACAGAGTGAGAATATAAAAATGTAAAAGTATATATAAATATAAAAAATAATAATCATTTCAAAGAGGATTAGGTGTGATATTGTCTTTATGTTTATTTAATAGATATGTATATATTGTGAGTCTCAATATCTGTTCTTCTATTCATTGTTTTCATTGTTGTTTATGAACATTTCAAGAAAGAGACGCTTATTGAGATTTTTTCATTTTGTTTATGAACATTTAAAAAGGACGTTATTGAGATTTTGTTCATTATCGAGAATTTTGGCATTATTATAGTCAATCACATGATCTTTATCTTGCTGAACATGTAATAGATTAAGATCATGTGATTGACTATAATAATGCCAAAATTCTCGATAATGAACAAAATCCCAATAAGCGTCTCTTTCTTGGAATGGTTCATATAAACAACAATGAAAAAACAATGAATAGAAGAACAGATATTGATGACCTCAGTACAATATATACATATCTATTAAAAAAAGATAAAGACAATATCACACCTAATCCTCTTTGAAATGATCATTATTTTTTATATTTATATATACTTTTACATTTTTATATTCTCACTCTGTTTTTCTTTCATTTGGAATTTTGATTATTTAGGTATGTAACTGAGTATCTGTCATGTGACTGTCATCTTGTCATTTTAAATTGTAACACCGATGTTTCTTTTTGTGTATTATTTTCTCTGAATTTCATGTTAGTAAGTATCCTTTAATTATGTAATACCAGCATATAATCATGTATCAACTTTTAGTTAAGTCTTGAAAAAGAAAATAAAAATTTTCGAAACCTCGACATAAAAACGAAGAAATCGTATTAATTGGTCTACCATTGACTGCTTCCCACTAATTTCTACATAAATTATCGAACAGTTATCCCCTTATATATATATATATATATATATATATATATATATATATATATATATATATATATATATATATATATGCATAGTTTAACACCCGTCAATTCAATCACCATTTTCCATCAATTTATTTTTGAGAACTAAACAGCAGTTCATTGAATAAAAGAAGGATACAACCTGGCTAATATTGCTATCCAAATGGATCTTTCGGATTTTACGAAATTGGGCACATCGTAACAGTCAGTCACTAGACACAAGTGCATTATTTCGACATCACGAACTGAACGGAGACACCTATCTAACTTTATAAACAAATAAATGATCTACATAAGATAAATTCGAACAAACATTATTTAAGGTTTATTCGGGATTTGAATAAGTTGGCAACAATGTGAGTAGCAATATAATCGAATGTCAAAAAATTCGTAAATTGAAATTCTAGATCTGCGAAGATTTTAGAAAAATCGGTAAGGTTATCATATCCTAATTAAGTTTTACTGTGTCAGGCAATGGAAAACACTATGTATATGTTGATGCTCGCAGAACCGAGTGGTATTCCAATATTTTTCTTTGAGTGAAAATGCATGGAAGGTTGGAATGATGTGTACAATACTGACAATATATTAAAAATATGCTCTTTTTGTCAAAACGTTATTCAACGAACCCTCAACTACTAGAACTTATTTAACTCTCAGAAAGTTATAATGAATCCATGCCAGTTTTAACCCTCCCTCAATTTTAATCCTGGAAGAGTTTTCGGTGAAATAAGTTCGAAAGTTATCAAAATATCGAATGTTTATGGTATAAAAACCGGTTTAGCAATTAAAGCTATGTAGGTCAACACAATCTGAAAGTCTAACCAAAATGGCGCAACGAAAAAATGGTTTTTGGTTGAAATGGATTAAAAACTCACCTTTCAGCTCATTGAAACTGTTGTATAGTTCACTTATAATAAGCAGGTAACCATATTATCAATTCACTCACAATAAAAACTTCAAAAACACGTATAAAATTCACCAAAATATAACGGCGTCACTCAACTTATTCCATCTGTAATTTCGATGCTCTTTTCTGTCACGTGTCGAGGACTAGGGTAGCACGGCCGCCTTTGAGAAAACGGCGGAAAGAGCTTTATAGGATACAGAGATATCAGTGTCTACGAATTTGAATCCTAGTTTATGTTTCATGGAGAAGGTGAAGTTAATTAAGGCCTCATTGATACTGATACTGAACGAAATAAATACGAAAAGGATAAGTTAACCATATAAAGAATCGTTCAAGTGCTAGCTCGACTGGTGCACCTAAGATTTTGTATTATTATTTACACAACTTCGAAGGAGAGATTGTTTCTTTCGATGTTTTTTATTCATTGATTTGGGAATTAATAGAAGGTATGCGCCATGTGAAAAAAATATTGCTGGTTTATCAAAAATACCGTTTTTCATGAAAGTTGGTGCATTTTTCAAAAATGAGAATGCATACCTATTAGATCTCTTTATAATATACGGGGGAAATGAAAACATATATTTTTGACACATGGGTATTTTACCGTTATTTTTGAAATTATTGGAAATTGTTACAGGGAAAAGGTGTTCACAAATACCTACTCGAATATGAATTCACACGCGGGAAAATGGCACATTTTTCAAGTGCATTTATCTGAACTTCTAATCGAATTCACTTTTCCATTTCAGAATTCAGTATTGTGGTTCATGAAGAATGCCCTAATTTCATGTGAAATTAAAGATGTATATATATATGGATCTCAGTTAACCACATTCCAACCACGTTGTGGTCACCTGGCAAAAACGTGGATATGTAGTGGCCGACACTAGACACGTAAAACAACTGACTGCGTTTGTGTAAATAATATGTAGCTCGATCTCTGTTCAGCAACATATTTTTGTGATAAATGTTCCTCATTCTTCCATTTTACCTGATTCATTTCTAACACTCGATCAACTATAAAAATATATAACATATAAACATATGAACGCGTAAGTAAGTGTATTGAATTTGGATACTTCTGACTGGGATAAAATTAAAACGATTGAAAGTTTTATGTGAAATATGGGTGTTGAAGCTCGATTGTGAGCACGCGCCATCTGAATACACTTCATTTAAGGTAAACATTATAATTTTGGAAATAACTCGCCTCTGAAATTATGTACTTAAATCCCTCAAACATTGTTTCATCAATCTTGGTTAGTTGGAACAAATACTTACGTAACAAATTACTACGTTTGATGCAGTGCTGATGACAAATAAATCTTTATTGAATATTTCGATCATTTCTCTGATAATGGCGACCCAGCATATTCCTGTAAATATGGTGGTTTTTCGAGAATATAACTTTAAAGTGGCAGAAAGTGTAAATATACCACTCTAAAGCTCCTCCCATCATAAAGTGCCCAGTGGAACTGAATTATTAACTTTTCCACCACTGAAAAGTGGCACCCACGTCGCAGGCACATGACTCACCACTTCAAAGTTATGACCAAAAATTTACAATAAGTCTTATACCTTTGAAAGGGGCGAACACGCCGGACTATTAAAACCTGCCACTTCAAAGTTATAACCTCAAAATTGCGGGTACATGTTCATTAATTTTAAAAAAAGGACATGTAGCCCGTATAGTGGATTTATGCAGCTCCTATCAACAATCATCAAGTTTCAAGTGACAAGTAATGAAAATGATGTCGTGTATGCAAACAGAATAACAATTAAAGTATAAATATTAGGCAGGAGCACGTCAGAGATCCGATATATTTAAATGAACCTTTTTATACAAAATAAGAAAAATTGTATCGAAAACAAACACTTTTATTAACTAAAAAATAATTAAAATAGGTAGACCACGGTCACTTCAAAATCAAGGAAGATTGTCTATTAAAAACGCATAACCCATTTCATATTGAATGAATATCATTCACGTTTCACGTAACAGATGAACTTTTTGTAAGCCACAATAAAATAATTTGGGAAAAGTTAGGTTAGTTTTCGTCATCGCATGGACCAATCCACGGTCACTTCAAAATCAAGGAAAATTGTCTATTGAAAACGCATAACCCATTTCATATTGAATAAATATCATTCATGTGTCACATAACAGGTTGAACAAATTCTTTGTAAGCCACAATAAAATAATTTGAGAAAACTTAGCATAGCTTCCGTCATCGCGCGGAATGGTGAATTTTGAAGGTTATTGTAATCTGTAGTGACTTTTATTAAATGCGAACTGTGGATATTACTTATGGAGATAGCAAGAACGTGGCAACCATCACCACATATCACAATCAAGTGTCTGCCACATTGAAGGTTTTGTGAAAGTCACCAAAACGTCACCGAAACTATCATACTCTCTTGAAAGTGACTGTGACTTCTAAGTGATATTCAAGTGATACAGGATGGTTACCGCAACGGTTATTTTCCACTTTCATGTTAAAAAACCTTTAAAGTGATTTGCTCAGTAGCCATAATGTTTCAGACACCTCAAATGACACTAATAAGTTATAGAACTCTGGAGTGGCTACCATAGATGGAAATTACGTGACTACAAACATACACATATAAAATTTTAGTTATTCTTACTGTATAGTGGAAGATTTAGTGGTGATTACGTGATAACCACCGAGTCGAAGTTGCAGTATCAGTTTCCGTCACTATAATGCTGTTTGGGATGTTTGGGCATTTTTCAATGTTGAGAGAATTGGAAACATAGAACGGGTGAGTCAGAATGAGACCGATAACTCAATTGTTTCATTCATCATATTATTTGATCGAATCGATGTCGCGGATCCATTGATATGTTACCATACTTTCTTGCATATGATTGTTTTGACAGATAAACTGACAAACGAACCCAATATCAAATTCATAACACTCCACTTAGATAAGAGTTAGGATATGAAATGATTTTTGCGAAAAACTGAAGATAAGTAGTCTCAATTTGTTGAAGTTTATGTTGGAGTATCATTATCAAAGCCATTTCTGATTGAATTATTTGGGAAAATATTATCCAATCAACATGTTTTTGATGAAGAAAAAGAATTATTGTTTGTCAGTTGATCTGTCAAAGCAATCATATGCAAGAAAGTATGATAACATATCAGTGAATCCACGACATCGATTCGATCAAATAATATGATCCGATTCTCCCAACATCAAAAAATATTCAGGAGGTTGACACATATCCCGATATTTGAAGAAATTAGCATTAAGCGATTATTGCACATAGGAAATCATGTCTCTACTAAGGACATATCTTCAGTTTCTCTCAACTATCACAGAAACCTCCACTTTTAGGCACATGGAATGTTGTGACTTTCAGGTTGAATATCGATGAGCCGAACTGATGTCAAACGCTCAGTTGTCCATTCACTTGCCACAACAAAATATGAAGGAACGTACGACCACATACCAGCGTAACTACGCCACTGGTTTGAGAAAATAAAAATTATAACTTCAAATGAGCACATTGATAAACGTTGATTAGCGTACCTAGTTTCAAATTTTTTTCTTTTAGGACATACCTTGATGCATCTTTTCACCTCGAAATGAAGTGAAGAATCTGTAGTCGGAGTTCGTCGGTCTAATTATGACTCACCCTGTATATGAAAATGGGTGTTGGTATAAATGTATGTGAACTCCGTCATCGTTTTACCGACTACCATGAAAGTTGGCATACCTGAGTGTTTCTTCATGAATATTCATATACAGTGCTTCTCAAAAGTCCCCTCCGCCCCTCTCATTTTTGGAACGATTATACATTTGTAAACTTCCCCACAAGTGATGATAGATGACGAAATCGTTAAAGATGACGTCATAAGGCCATTGTAATCAATAATTTTGAATGGAACCCTACGGCAAGCGACACCTCTTTTAGAAGGTATCGAAAAAACGTATCCAATGATACTCATTTTGTTTGTGTTTATGGCAGTTTTAATGGCTCATTAGTAAATATTAAAATTTAAATTCCATTCAGTATGATATTAATTACAGATTTAAGAATCAGTATCTATTTAAAGAAATTGCTCGAAGTGACCTCCATTTACTTCCTGACAGTGAAATATCCTATTTTTAAACTCCTCTCGTACTTTTGCAAATGTGTCTGCGGAAACAGCCTCAATTTCTGCAACAATACGTTGTTTTAAAACGTCAATATTGTCAGGTTCACTGGCGTAAACCTCCGATTCAAGGTACCCCCACAGAAAAAAATCCAAAGGTGTGAGGTCCGGGGATCGAGCTGGCCATTCCGTTGAACCTCGTCGTCCAATCCATCTACCACGATACTCCTCATCCAAATACCGTCTGAGTGCACCGTAATAGTGTGGAGGAGCACCATCCTGTTGCAATGTTATTTCCAAATTGCCGAATTCATCTGGATTATCTTCCAAAATTTCGAAGATTAACGGTTCTATTGCGTTTTGCAACAGCTCCAGATAAACCTCACCAGTTGAATTAGTATTCAAAAAAAGGGGCCCAACGATGTGGTTTCCCAGGATACCTGCCCAAACATTCACCTTCTGGGGAAATTGGGTATCTGTTTCACGAAACAGGTGGGGATTTGTGTCACTCCAATACCTCACATTCTGTGTATTTACATTTCCATTTAGATAGAAAGTACTTTCGTCACTAAAACAAATTGTTTTGACATAGTCTGGCTGTTGGTTAATTTTAGTTTCCATATTTTCACAAAATTCTAGTCTTCGGTCTGGGTCGTCGTCTGAGAGTTGATTCTAATTTGTATGGATGAAATTTGTTTTTTTTCAACACCCTGTGTACTGTACTTCGACTGACTCCACAGGTAGATGCAACGTGAGTTGTTGAAGAAGTAGGATTGACTATTACTTCTGCCAGTATACCAATTTTTTTCTCATCAGAAATTTGTGGTCTGCCAGATCGTTTCGCATCATTAATACTACCCGTTGTTTCAAATTTACGATGAAGCTTCCTTAAATAAGTCGTCGAAACGGGGCAATCGGGAAACCTCTCATTAAAAATGCGTTCTGCTGCATGAATATTTTGTCCAGTTTCACCAAGAATTAGGATCGGTGCTACTTTATCACCTAAAGCACGTACCATTTCGCTTCTTGAAGCACCCAAACGTTCGGCTCACAACAGTTTAACAAATTATTAAAATGTACAAAAATATTAGAAGTACCAAAAGCTGCTAAAACAGTTGAACGTTCTATCAACAATACACAAATTATTAAATGTACAGAAACGTCGAATTAGGGAGACTAACAAAAACGTCAGCTTATCTGACAACTATCCAGAGGCGGAGCTTGAATTTGGAATTTTAGTATTAACTGATTTAATTCATCACAGCTTTGCGTTTTTCAAAAGCGAGTTGCCAAAACTGCCATAAACACAAACAAAATTAGTAGGGTTCCATTTAAAATTATTGGTCACAATGGCCTTGTGACGTCATCTTTGACGATTTCGTCATCTATCATCACTAGTAGGGAAGTTTACAACCTTTAATATTCAGTTTCTGAATTTCACTTGTTTATGAATAATCGTTCCAAAAATAAGAGGGGGGTGGGGACTTCTGAGAAGCACATATACTTTCAGTATTTTTAACAACCTGATTTGTTTTCTGTGTGAATTGTACACAACCACTTCTTTCATTTACCCATCCTTCAAAATTGAGAAAAAATATTACAGAATCATCGAAGGCAGGAGACGACGACTTGTATAGATACATCAACGTCAAACTGTACTTCGTTGAATGTTAGTGAAACCTACTTTTCTGTAAATGATGTAACCAATGCACAATAAAACTAGTACCGTTGCTTTCAACGAGCACAATATTTATTCGAAATGGAAAGGCAATTGACCGTACATATTTCCTATTATTCAAAGGTCCGCCCACGTTATTCCAACGATTTGTTAACGTTCCATTTGGTGATGAATTCGACTGAAGCTGGCCGTCGGGCGAATTGGTCCGCATCGTAAATTTCATCGGCAAATCGATCGAATCGACAAAATGGTGTGCGGTCAATGCTACAAATGACGACTGGCGCATGAAATATTTCGTTCGTGTGTCAACAGAAAATGGAAAAAGCCGACTTGTATACTTTTTATTCGTTATAGCTGACACACAATAAAACTTGCAGTGAGAAAAACGTACGTTTGAAGAGATCTCTCAGATGGAATTATTCATAGACCATCATCTGGATGGATCTGCCTGCTTATGGAGCTTTCTACTATTCATAACTACCCGGCACTGCGTGAAAGAAAATCAACTGTGTGTGTATTAATGTGGTAAATATGAAATTATATATATATATATATATATATATATATATATATATATATATATATATAATGGGTGGGTAGTATTTGCTGACTGGTTATACAAAACTAGGGATATTGGGGTGAGCGGCAATGAAAAATAAACTATTTAAGGTTTATCCAAGCTTTCGGAAATGTTTATTTCCATCATCAGGGAAACTACAATAGATGAAAAAACCAACAGTAATACATATTCAAGTGCGAAACATTACGCTACTTACAAGTTTGTTGAGGTTGGTTTCAATGTTAAACATATTCATCTAACATAGTGATACAAAAGAAAAAATCGTAGATCAAGGAATAAAACGAAGTTCCAACTTAATACAAACACATTAACATTGTTCGAAATTTGTGATATATTGATTACTTATTATATAAAGAAAAAGTATAGATTAAAATAATGTATATTTTTGTGGTTTTTGACAGTTACATGACATTGTACAAATCATCATAATAACATGCCCTTTTTATCTCTTAACTATAACTAACTAGATGCATGAACAGAATATCAATAATAGGTGATACTACATCTCCCTCCTAATAATAATAATAATAATGATATTTATTCAGAAGATAAATGATATAAATATCAAAGAAGATACAAGGGGAATAAACATCAGAGGTTTCGATAAGTGCAAAGCACTTGTTTCGAAAAATTAAAAGACCATTCAGATCGTGAATTATAAATATAAGGGGATAAAAATCGGTATAAAATATTAGCTAAAATCTACTTAATATAGAATATTTGCTAATCATAGACATGAACCTACATACATGCATGTAATATATATATATGTATATATATATATATATATATATATATATATATATAAAATTCTCGTGAAACGGTGTTTGTAACTAAACTCCTCCGAAATGGCTTGACCGATTCTCATGAAATTCTGTGTGCATATCGGTTAGGTCTGCGAATCGGACAACATCTATTTTTCATCCCCCTAAATGTTAAGGGTGGTCCACCCCTTAATTTTTTGTTTTTTATCTTATAGATAAAATTTGTTGTTTTTTTTTTGTGTTACAGCATTCAAAAATACATACCACCCTGAATTTTCACCCTTCTACGATCAACCCTTATTTTTCCATCGCGATTTTTATTTTATTTCATTTTACCCACAGATCCGCAATAGGGTTGCAAGATGGCAATCGAATATAATAACTGTAGTACGATAAATTGAGAACGGGATAACAGGATAAAGAAAAAACGGGATAACGGAAAACGGGATAACGGGAAATAACGGGATAACGAAAAAACAGGAAAACGAGATAACATGATAAGGGATAAGGGAATAACGGGAAAACGGATAACGGGATAAATAAAAAACGGGATAACAGGAAAAGGATAACGGGATAATGGGACGACAGGAAAAGGAAGAATGAAAGAAATGAAAACGGGATAACGGGACAACAGGAAGCGGAAGGAGTCAAAAGCATAGTCTAGATGGAACAACATAAAGGAAAACATAGAAAAAAAGAAATTCTACGCGGACGAGAGTTTTCGGGAAAAACATTTTAGGGAACATAGAAATTTGGACAGGACAACGTCTGTCGGGTCAGCTAGTATATATATATATATATATATATATATATATATATATATATATATATATATATATATATATATATATATATATATATATATATATAAAGACAATACACACACACATATAATATATATTTTTGTGGGTTGTAAGAGGTTGACATATATTGTAAATTATTTTCAGGAATGGATAACACTAAGACATGGAGGAAAATTTCGAGCAATAAAATATAAGAAAAGGGTTAAAGTGAGGTATCAGGAGTGCACGAGTGACAATTTCAATTTATCTGTTGTCCACGTGGTCTGCGATTTTTTGTCGTGTTTCACTGCGAATAAACGACTTCAATTCTTTCTTGAACAGTATCACGTTACCAATTCCATGTATATATCGAGGGATGGTGTTATACATTTTTGGGGCTAGATATCGATAGGACAGTTGCCCTACCATTTTTTGTTGAAGGGGCAGATTTTTGGCAACAAATGGCAGATTTTTGGCAACAAATGGCAGATTTTTGGCAACAAATGGGAAAAAAAGTTTATTTCAAATTTCTCAGAAAATTTTAGTCCACATAAAAGTTTTTGCTTCTGCTCAAACTCAAATTGCAACTGATTAAATAATAGTTTAAAAAAACTAAAAAACACGCTTTTATAGAAAACTAGACTAAAAAACTAGAGAATAAGAAAAACATTTATTTTATTTAAAAAAAAGCGTGGGGTGCATGGTATCGCCTCGGTGTGTAATGTACTATATAATTATTGATACCATGCACCCCGCGCTTTTTTTTAAATAAATTTTTTTTTTCTTGTTTTCTATTTTTTTAGTCTAGTTTTCTATAATAGCGTGTTTTTTAGTTTTTTCAAACTATTATTTATTCCCTACTTTTTATAAGTTTTTTGCAAATTGAAAAATGGAATAATCTCATCAAATTAGTTAATCATAATCTCCGACCCCAAAAACCCCCACATGCCAATTTTGAATAGAATCGGACCATAATCACAAAACTCGGCCGCCATTTCGAAGCCGCCAGCTTGAATTTTCCAATTTTTACAAAAGAATCATAATATTCGACCCCAAAAACCCACACATACCAATTTTGAATAGAATCAGACCATAATCACAAAACTCGGCCGCCATTTTGAAGCCGTCATTTCGAATTTCACAATTTTTACAAAAAAATCATAATATTCGACCCGAAGAACCCTCGGCACCAATTTTGAAGCAAATCGGACCATAATCACAAAACTCGTACGCCATATTGGAGCCGCCATTCTGTTTTTTTCCACACAAAAATTTCTTAATGCATTGTCACTTCGACCACAAAAACCCCCACAAACCAATTTTGAATAGAATCGGACCATAATCACAAAACTTGTCCACCATTTTGGAGCCGCCATCTTGAATTTTCCAATTTTGACAGAAGAATCATAATCTCCGACCACAAAAACCCTCGGCACCAATTTTGAAGCAAATCGGACCATAATCACAAAACTCGTACGCCATATTGGAGCCGCCATTCTGTTTTTTTCCACACAAAAATTTCTTAATGCATTGTCACCGGAATCATGTACACCTGCCAAATTTCAAATCATTCGGACGTCTGGAAGTGGGTCAAAATCGCGCCCAAAGGAGTCGGTTACAAACAAACAAACAAACAAACAAACAAACAAACAAACAAACAAACATACAAGTGAAGCTAATATAAAGCGTGTAAAAATAAAGGTATAGTATTTCTAATCCCAATTGGACCGACATAAAAAGTTTCGAGAAGGAATTCTCTTCAACACGACTGAACTTTTTTATTATTGTACCGGGAACGCTTTGAAAGTAAAAACACTGGTAGTATATAAATTTCCCATTTGCCGTGCAGTGCATATGAACACTCCTCGTAGTGTTCTTATTTTTATTGCCGTTCCAATTGGGATTAGAATAACTATACCTTACTCCAAAGCTACTTTCAAATTATTCCACCTCCCTCGAATACGAATGGAGATAAATATAATTTAAATGGTGCAATTTGAGTTTGAGCAGAGATAAAAACTTTCATAACTGATAAAATTTTAAATAAACTTTTTTCCCATTTGTTGCCAAAAATCTGCCGGACACTGTATAATATTTCAGACTCGTTAACAAAATCTGCCTGCTATTTTGAACCTATGTGGCCCATTAAATGATAAATCATTAGTATCAAACACTTACTTCCATTGGTTGTTGTACAAATTTAAAGTAGATTTGCTTGAGCCAGAAATTGTATGTGGATGGAACTGCACAATTTTTTTCTTGCAGTTGTTCACCACACATGGCTGCCTCTGCCCAGACACACACCACACCACTGTTCTACTAATAGATTCTATTATCTATACCCCAAACCAAATAAAGTAAATAATCTCTAGTGGTTTACGGTATATTTAATAGCTTTCACTCAATTTGGTTTACTATATACGGGAATCATATTTTATTTTCCGGTTTCCTTCATAATTCAACATTATAATATGTACGATTTTAAAAGACCCCTTTTTTTTAGTCGAAGCTGTATTCATTCAACTGAGAATAGATATACTATACTTAACTTCTACTTTCAAATTTTTTTGGAAAAATTGACGTATCCAGGCTTGCTCCAATAAAATGCATTAAAAAATTCAAATTGCAATTATGCAAAAAATGTTACAAATGAAAAACGAAGAGAAAACATGTTCTTTCGCTTTTAAATGTTTGTCATAAATTGAGCAATGATAGTTGCGAGTAGGAAACATAACAGGATATAACTACGTTTTTCGTATGATGGCACAGTCGGTTTCCTGGTAAAACTCGATAACTTTGCCCATCGCAGACAACTTTTCCCGATGACGTTATTTAACAAATAATTAATTTCTGACACTTGACGACATTGCGAGATGTAGATGGCGTGCTTGGTCAAAGCGACAACTTGTTGCTTCACGTTGCATTCAGTCTCGATGCTTTAAAGCAAGTGGCTGTGGTATCTAGAGGTAAGTAAATATCGTGCATATTTTTGTAGCCAAAAATTTTTCGTACAAGGTCTGGTATAGATATATGGCTGTGTCGTTTTCAATGAAAGGTTATTAACATATCCTCAAAATAAAAATATAACGCTTTGAAGGATAACTACAAAGGTTATATTTTTATTTGCAATAAACAAAGTGGGCAATGTTGTCACTAATTATGTCATGAATACGCAAATATATTTCATCTGATGGCATGTCATAATGACAACGTTATGTCACTCAATTTTGATGACATAAGAAAGCTCATTATGGTACTTATAGTGAGTTTATACAGCAAGTAAAATAAAATAAGAAATAAAATAAACTAATTTGAAAAGTTAAAACTACACAACATCCATAACAGGTTTATACAGAAATGAAATAAAATAAGAAGTAATATAAAATAAGAAGTAAAATAAAAGATGGTTAACTTTTATCTTTTATTTTATTTTACTTGACAAGTTGTTAGGCATATGTACAGATTGAATAATTTAGACAAATTGACGAGATATGATGATACATGACATGATATAAATAGCAGTCGTCATCATATTTTTGTTTTCATAACCGGAAAACGGTGTGTTCACTGGCATTTTTTTAAAATTTCTTTTTGTCTTTGAATGATTAGATTTTATAATATTGGTAGTGTTGCCAACATTGGCTTATATTTTACCCAATAAACAATAAAGGGGACCAAATTTTCGAGTATTCATCATTGAAGTTTGAGGTAACAATATAAAATCCCAAATTTAGATTGACAGCTTTCTTACTTTTTACATTAATTTACTCAGCTCTATAAACACTTTGAAAATTATTACTTCTTATTTTACTTTATTTTATTTCTTATTTTATTTTACTTTCTGTATAAACTCACTTTAAGTCCCATAATGAATTCATTATGATACTAAGTACCATAATGAAATTCTATATGAAAAACATGTGATGGTGAGATCAAAAAAGTTTATTCAAAATGCATAACTATGTACAAAATAATCTATTATAAATGCTAAAAGAGCAATTACTACAATTTGCAATATACATTCCAATTGATTCTAGAGTTTTTACATTAGTAGTTGATGCTTTTTGGTTGTTGGCACCAAAAGTTGCTTCTGATATTATTTTCTTTCACTCTTTCAAATTTTCGATGTAACCTTCAGCAACAGTATTGCTTTTCCATCCGCCATGGCGTTTCACGGTACACAGATCAGCTCCAGAATCGGCCAAAAATGAAGCAGACGATCGCCGAAAACAATGTCCGGTATATTTTTTAGGGTGAGGTGAATTCAAAAAAGTGTCATTAACTTTTGGCATTTTACCAAAGGTGTGAATTCCAACGGGTTGTTTCGTGCATTTCTCATTTTTATAAGTGACAAAAAAACGTCGATGGTTTGTGTTGCAAGGTCGTATTTTCACATATTGTCTGACAAGTTTTACAATATTCAATCCTGGGATATTCCCCGATGTTACAAAAAATTCTCGCATTACCTTTGTTTTTGTATTCGGTTAAGTAATTCTTAAAACGGATCCTTCATCTATCACATTTTCAATAAGCATATTTGTCAGTTCCTCTCCTCTGCATGCTCCACTCAGTCCAATTATCATAGCAACTTTTTTAAATAAATATGTATCATCTGATGCTTCCGTTAAAAACTTAGTGACATCTTGTTTAGTAAAAATTTTGAATTTTTTAGCTCTGTAACCTTCTGATTTACGTTTCAGTAATGCAGGTAGGTTCTTACTAATATCGACACTAACCTACTAATATTTGAAACTACACATATACTCAAAGTGAGTTTATACAGAAAGTAAAATAAAATAAGAAATAAAATAAAGTAAAATAAGGAGTAATAATTTTCAGAGTGTTTATAGAGCTGAGTAAATTAATGTAAGAAGTAAGAAAGCTATCAATGGAAATTTGGGATTTTATGTTGTTTCCTCAAACTTCAATGATGAATACTTGAAAATTTGTTCACCGTTATTGTTTTTGAGTAGAATTAAGCCATTGTTGACAACACTACCAATATTATAAAATCTTGTCATCCGAAGACAAAAATAAATTTAAAAAAATGCCAGTGAACACACCGTTTTCCGGTTATGAAAACAAAAATATGATGAGGACTGCTATTATATCATGTCATGTATCATCCGATCTCGTCAATTTGTCTTAATTATTCAATATGTACATGTGCCTAACAACTTGTCAAGTAAAATAAAATAAAAGATAAAAGTTAACCATCTTTTATTTTACTTCTTATTTTATTCTATTTCTGTATGAACGTGGTATGGATGTTGTGTAGTTTTAACTTTTTAAATTACTTTATTTTATTCCTTATTTTATTTTACTTGCTGTATAAACTCACTATTACTCCTTTAAGAATAGTTGTCATTGTGACATGTCAAAAATGCATTTTTGACTTTTTTGAAAATGTATTGATATAAATGCCATCAGATAAAATTTTGTATGTAATTCAGATCATAAACAATAATTATGACACACGTCGTGTTATCGGACTCGGCTACGCCTCGCCCAGTAACATTCACGACTTGTACATAATGATCGTTTTTATGATCCTTATTACATAAATAACTATTATAGCTTTGAAGTTAAATTAATCCTATATTAGTTATCATATGATCTGTTATTACATGTTAATCACTTTCCAAATAATATGGGCCGAATTAGAAGAAAGTTGGTGGCAATGCCATACAAAAACTATCCGGAAGAAAGAGGTGTCTTTACATTTTATAAAAGTCTTAGCGACCACAACTTATTTATAAGTTGTAGTCGCTGTACTTTGTGTTTTGAAGTCTCTACTTCCTTGAGAAAGACTGTTTTATTTTTAATTTTATTAAATTTACTTGTTTTTTAGTCTTAAATAGAAATGTTTTTTAGTTTTACTATAAAAAGACTGAAGAATTATAGTTCTATTTGAAGTTTATGTAGTACATCCTCAAGAAAGATATGTTTTTGTAACATTGGATTTATTTGTTTTTATGTCTAAAGAGAATGTTGTTAGTTTTACGATAGAAAGCTGAAGAATTATGTTTTTTTAAAATAAATTTTGCAAATTTGTTATTTTTTACATGTTTTACTACTTTTTGAAAACTTAATATGTCGGCAATGATGTCTTATAAAACCTCTGAATAGCCTAAACATGTTATACTCATGCTTGGGCGAAGTTGCCATTTTGCCAGACAACTTTGCCACACTGCTTAAATTTTATTTCCCAGCCATATTTAATGTTTCAAAGATGGCTGATCAGATGTGAATAACTGAAGGAACAGCATTTCTCAGTAGATATATTTTTTAAAAACAAATTTTTGGACAACTAAAAAAAACTCATTACAAACAAAAACAATAGGGGCAAAGTTGTCGCGTTTTACTATATTTTTGTCACGAAAAAAATCTCTATATTTGGAAATATTGCCAATGTCATATGTAATCAATGTGTTTTCGAGTAAAAATTGCAAAATATTCTGTTGAACTAAGAAATTTGTGGATAAGCTAGGGTAGAAATAATCAAAAACTCATACTAATAATTTTTTAATGAGTCAGATGATAGTTTTATGTTCCTTTCTAATCGTAAGGAAAATGATAGTGAACTGTTGATAATCTGTGGGTGATCGAATGAGATTGGCTGACTTCCATTGGTGATTTTATTGGCCAAACGCCTGATCTATATGATGGAATTGAGTATGGGGGTATTAACATAAGAGGATATATGATAACATTCCGCTCGGGGACATACATTTTCTCTGCTTCATTCCGGCGAATATATCTCCCATTTCAGGAGGAATATCATTGGTGAATTCACGAGGCTTCTCATTGGTGAATTCACGAGGCCCTCCATTGGTGAATTTACGAGGCCTCTCATTGGTGAATTCACGAGGCCTCTCATTGGTGAATTCACGAGGCCTCTCATTGGTGAATTCACGAGGCCTCTCATTGGTGAATTCACGAGGACTCTCATTAGTGAATTCATCGAGGCCTCTCATTGGTGAATTCAAGAGGCCTCTCATTGTGAATTCGAGGACTCTCATTGGTGAATTCACGAGGCCTCTCATTGGTGAATTCAGGAGGCCTCTCATTGGTGAATTCACGAGGCCTCTCATTGGTGAATTCACGAGGCCTCTCATTGGTGAATTCACGAGGCCTCTCATTGGTGAATTCACGAGGCCTCTCATTGGTGAATTCACGAGGCCTCCCATTGGTGAATTCACGAGGCCTCTCATTGGTGAATTCACGAGGCCTCTCATTGGTGAATTCACGAGGCCTCTCATCGGTGAATTCAAGAGGCCTCTCATTGATGAATTCACGAGGCCTCCCATTGGTGAATTCATCGAGGGCCTCTCATTGGTGAACTCACGAGGCCTCTCATTGGTGAATTCACGAGGCCTCTCATTGGTGAATTCACGAGGCCTCTCATTGGTGAATTCACGAGGCCTCTCATTGGTGAATTCACGAGGCCTCTCATTGGTGAATTCACGAGGCCTCTCATTGGTGAATTCACGAGGCCTCTCATTGGTGAATTCACGAGGCCTCTCATTGGTGAATTCACGAGGCCTCTCATTGGTGAATTCACGAGGCCTCTCATTGGTGAATTCACGAGGCCTCTCATTGGTGAATTCACGAGGCCTCTCATTGGTGAATTCACGAGGCCTCTCATTGGTGAATTCAGAGGCCTCTCATTGGTGATTTCACGAGGCCTCTCATTGGTGAATTCACGAGGCCTCTCATTGGTGAATTCAAGAGGCCTCTCATTGGTGAATTCAAGAGGCCTCTCATTGGTGAATTCACGAGGCCTCTCATTGGTGAATTCACGAGGCCTCTCATTGGTGAATTCACGAGGCCTCTCATTGGTGAATTCACGAGGCCTCTCATTGGTGAATTCACGAGGCCTCTCATTGGTGAATTCACGAGGCCTCTCATTGGTGAATTCAAGAGGCCTCTCATTGGTGATTTCACGAGGCCCCTCATTGGTGATTCAGGGCCTCTCATTGGTGATTCACGAGGCCTCTCATTGGTGAATTCAAGAGGCCTCTCATTGGGATTTCACGAGGCCTCTCAGTGGTGAATTCAAGAGGCCTCTCATTGGTGAATTTGCGAGGACTCTCATTGGTGAATTCAAGAGGCCTCTCATTGGTGATTTCACGAGGCCTCTCAGTGGTGAATTCAAGAGGCCTCTCATTGGTGAATTTGCGAGGATTCTCATTGTGGATTCACGAGGCCTCTCATTGGGCATCGTTCTTGGTAATGTGTTTCCATCTTCATCGTTGGTTCGGAACGAATTACCTGATTCTTGGGGTTCTTGGAGAAGTTCAGGGGAGCTATCACTATTCTCACTAACAGAGTAGCCGTTTACGTTCCTGTAATCTTCTGGGATATTTTCGGTTTCTGTTTCATTAATAATAACCCTTCCAGTGATCGACGTTGCGGAAATATTGGATGAATTATTTCCTTCATCATTGTTTGGCGCTATATATTCTGAATCATAATTAAAATGTCTCAATTGTGTTTCAATGCTTTCAGTGATATTATTTCCTCTGGGATGTTCGTTTGAAAAGTTTCCAGCTTTAACCTCTTCCGCTGAGAAATTACCAGCTTCAAGCATTCCACTCGGAGTTTGTTGAGCTGCGGTTTCATATCCATGTTCGCTTACGTTTCGAGATACGTATCGAGTGTCATTCCTGAATTCGGTACGATATTGTTCAGCGCTATCTGCTGCACCCTCAGATCTATCTTGCAACTCTCCTGCCTTCAAATATTCCATTGATTGATCTGAATGGAAATATTTCCTATTGTATTCCTCCCTGGCCTCTTGCAACTGTGCCATGATCCAACTGAGGGAAGTGTTAAGTTTTGAATATATATTGGTCTCCCCACTGCAGGATGGAGCGAAACTGCTTACCAAACCAACGAGAAGCTTCTCTCGTGTTTTGGGATTCATCCATACCAATGGGGCACCGTTGTCCCCAGTACATACAACTGGATCGGTGCATATTTTGGAATTTTCGAGTAGGAAGCCGTCATGATAACCCAAACACTTATTATTCGGTCTTATTTGTGCTGAGGCTTGTTTGAGGACACCAGCCTCGTCGCCCCAGCTGCTAACATGGGCCAGTTCATGTGTAAGAGTTTCTGAAAATACAAATATGATTTTGATATTTTTTGCACTGGATGATGAATTAATTTGGTGAGAGAATAATGACCTCGATGGGATATTATGTGAAAAATGATTCAAAAATTGTTATTTAATCAACTAGTGTATTAATGGTGGCGAATAATGATCGATATATTTTAACGCGAGAGTGAAGCGAGTATGTTAACATTCGAGATCATTAATCGCCATTTTAATATACGAGTTGATTAAAGATTTTTTCCGTCGACCTCGTTCCTGGCGTCAACGCGGAATTTTCGGTATCCATTTCAACTAGGAGGATACTTACAATATTTGGATTTGGAAAAACTTAAATTTGACAGCGCGAAGGTAATATGATTTGGAATTTGAATTCGTGTATGTTTAGTTGCCAATAACACAACATTAGATCATACGGTATCGGAAACAATTTATCTGGGGTATAGACATAAATCTACACGAGCAACAAGGAACGCAATGATATGATAATACCACATAAACAAGAGAGACGCACTGCTGTGTTACCCCACCCGACACATTATCATCGATGATTCAATTTAATTTGTTCAAATCATCGTCAAAAATTCTTCTCATTGCAGCGCACACATTCTCCCGACTGCTGCTGGTATGATACTGATGTCCTGAGCTAACCGCCCTGACTCTCCTATCTCTGTGTCGTGACGTCGATATCCCTTCGTCGAGCGAGTCGAGGAGAAATTGTAATGCTCTCTCAACATATAGCATCATGAAACCACCATACCCAAAATAAATACTTTCCGATTTCGTGTAGATTAAACAGTCTCGTTAATACGAGGTCACCGGTTTTTTTTCAAACAAGCCCTCATACAAATGCACTAAAAAGGAAAACTTTAATTGTTCCACTCAGGTTATTCTGTGAGTAGCAGATTCAGAATGTTGATAAGCAAGAATACCTATTTTATATTCTCGGCAAGCTTTTGAATTTGCTACTCACAGAATAACGTAGGTCAAACAATTGAATAAATTATTTTTTCCTTTTCAGTGCATTTGTATAGAAGCTTCTTCTAATTTTTTTTGTAATTTGTATTCAATTCTTTTTGAACATGTCATTGAATTCTAACAAAAATTGATAATCCCCGACCCCAAAAAACCCACATACCAATTTTGAATGGAATCGGGCCATGATGAGGAAACGTCGCCATCTTGGAGCTGTCATCTTGAATTCATGAATTTTGAAAGAAAGATCATGATGTCCGACTCCAAGAACCCCCACACACCAATTTTTATTGCTATTAGGCTATAACCACAAAACTCGTTGCCATTTTGGAGCCGCCATCTTGACTGAATTAAACAATGTGAAGAGGCGACTATTCAGTACCAATTATAACACTCCTCTGTTAAAAAAGAGCACAGAAAGAAATTCCCGTTCAATGAAGTTAAACGCAGAAGAATTTGATTGCATTGCAATACATTTGTTATATTAAGAGAAGTTATACCATTTATCATCTTATAACCACAATTACGAAAATAAAAATATTTTTTTTTGTTGTAATGTCGTTCATCAATAGCACCATAAACATTCAAGGAATATTTTATGATTTTTTACCACGCCAATTTAGCATTTTGAAAACTACAATTTTAGTGATAGGATAATTTGAATGAGAGAAATTATAGGCAAAAAAAATTAATTATCACCTGAATATAATATTCAAATACCTAATTGGAATGGCATTGTTGCCCAAATTTTTCCAATAATCGTCCATTACCCTCTCCATTATCGACTCCTGGCGTATTACAATCGGATCCCAATAGTCCACTTTGTAATCTACTTTCATCAGTTATACTCTTTCCACAGATCTAAGAGACTCATTATAAATGTAAATCCAATTAGGTATCTGTTATGGCCTATTGTTCGGGGTGTGATATGTAATGGAAAAGGGTCTAGGACTCCAAGTAGGATTTAAAAATACGTAAATAATCTTTTATTACACTTTCATGAACGAATTAAAATTTGTCAACGTAATTCGTTAATCATGACTAATTTGATTGATTTGTAACCTCTTTTTATCAGGTTTGGATAATTTTTTTGACTAATTTTCTTAAAATAATTAGAACATGTCCAAGTTTCCATGCTGATTTGTGGTTTTGAAATTCAGTTAGCAGTTTGTATATGTTTGGATTTTAGTAGAAAACACTTATAGCTTTTTTATAAAGTTTTCTTGAAATTAATATTCCGCTTTTAGAAGAGAAAATTTCAATAAACAATTAAATATAATTAAACAAATTGCTATTATTAACGGTTATAGTTCAAACCTTATGGATAATATTCTTTCGAGAAAACTTTATAGAAAAGCTATAATAGATGTGTTTTCTACTCAAAACGATAAACATAATTTCAAAGTTATCACATATTTAGGCCATTACCTTTTTGCGTAAAAATAACACAATATCGCATATAAAACAGATGATAATTTAGTAAATTTATTGAGATCAATAAAGATAAAACTGAGAAGTCTGGTAAATCTGGAGTATATGAATTAACTTATGGCTCTTATGCTAGTTTATACATAGGCCAATAAGTCTGGAAATAATTAAATCATTTTCAATGGAAGGGGAATAATGTTTCGCCAACTTTAAATTATGTAGTAGCTTTGATTCAGTAGAAACCAGAATATTCCAAATGAAAGCTGGGAAAATTATGTAGCGCATGTACAATAAGTAGAAAAATAATATTTACATATAGATCAAGTAGCCAGAGGAAAAATTGTTGTGAACTTGCATGACGATAGTGACAGTGAAACTGACTTTGAAATGTATTAATTATCTTTATGAAACCCATTCTTTTTTCTTATTGTATTTGTATCTGTTAAACTCATTCATTCATTCATTTTTCCACCATATTTTACATCAAATACATAATTATGTCAACAATTCAGTCATATCTGTACCCCAAATTAATGAAGTTGAGTTTTTATATTTACAATACAGATGAATTAGTTTCTTATATTGATTGTACACTCTACTTTTCTGTGCTGTTTATTTATTACTTGTCATGGAATCAATCGTTTTATATTATTATCATCACTGTTGAATTAAAGAAGATGCATCCGGCTGCTGAGATTGTTTACACTATTAAGTTTAATAATTAACCTCTTTAAACATAATTTTCTGACAATATTTTCTAGCCATCTTGTTTCTATCTTTTTTAAAGTACACTTTTTACGCAGTCGGTTTTTTTTATTTTTTAAATTAATTCGTAATTTCCTGTAGAATTTTCACAACGTGGTCTCTGTACATGCGGCAGCTTACGTCTGTGGGGACAACAGCTTCGCCATACGCCTTCCACAAAAATGCAGCATCTTCACAGGAGAAACGACAGCCATACTGGAATCACTCAGAATGTGTACAGAAGATCCCAGAAATAACTTCATTATAATCACAGATTCTCTAAGTGCAATTTATGGACTGAAACAGTTATATCCAAATCTCCTATCAATCTAGGAGTTTCATCACCAATTACAGTTCCAAGGGAAAAATATTGTATTTTTATGGGTACCTTCTCACGAAGGGATCGAAGGAAATGAAAAAGCTGACGCCCTAGCCTATAAAGCAGTTTCTGATGAGGACACACTTTTTCAAAGTAAGTTGCCATCCTCGGACCACAAGTCATCAATTCAAAATTTCATTATTGACACCTGGCAATCAACCTGGACTGAAACTACTACCAAACTCGAAGAAATCAAAGAACTAGTCAATGAGAAGTTATCACTACCCACGAGAAGGAGAGTTGCTATGACCGGAAAGTGACAGTTAACGTGGAACTTCTATTGAGTTCCAGTGGAATCTCGAAGAGAAAATTTTAAACAGACGAAGACGGTAAGTAATAGCCAATGTTATTCATTTTATGAGAAGAGAGGCGTGAAATAATATAATATTAAAAAGACGTTAAAAAAGTTCAGGAGAGTGTGGTATTGTCAGCAGTTGTAAGTTTGAGTAGCGTCGAAATTTTTTTTCGTGAAATGAGTTTAACAGAAGAAGGTGAATGTGCGTCATTCGTAACACCAAACAAAAAGAGGAAAATACAAGAACGTGTTTGGACGATATATAGAAAAATATATATTTGCAGATTTGTTCAGGAGCAGGAGTATAGTTACACAGTGTTTATTGTCTTATTATGGTCATGTATGTGAATTGATAAATATTTTGACTTACCATCTCTAGTATCTAGTATTCGTATTCGTTCGATAAATCTGTTGAAACGTACTGGCTCGGGTAGCTTGATTATGGCAATTTCCGGAGTAATTCTCGAGATTGATATTTTATCTCCATTCAATATGTGATTCACGGTTTGGGGCTCTTTTTCGGATATGTTACTTGCTCCAAGTACCAAGCGTAATGGCAGATCCCTGAGAAATAAACATTTCTGAAATAGCGATAGAATATGAACTCTAATAGTTGAGAAATAACTCTATCGTACCTCTTTATGATACGTTGATAATTACGTTAAAGTGACTATGAGTTAGAAAAAAAAAATCAGAAAAACTGTATTGGAATTTCAAAAGAGTAAATTCAGTAACAACGATTCTTCAAATTCAAAATTCAAATCGTTTGAACTATCTGGCGCAGTCTTAACAAAAGATACCTCCAAGGGTTCAAGGCAACGCTCAGATGCATTCATTTTGGGAAACGATATACGATATGTCAAAAAAGACAATAGAGCTGGTAGAAGCAAACATTTAGAGAGCTAAAAAATCAGAAAACCGAATACCAGATATAACAATGCGATGGGGAAGGCCAAGAGGGACTCTTGAGGAAATTCCGCCAGGGTACATCTGACATACCCAAAAAGGAAAGAATTCACATGAGCCTCTCTAGGGAACTGGAAGTGGGTTTGATTGAACAATTTGACTGAATTAATACATCTGAGATTTGGTATAATAGTCTACTGATAAATCTTCGACACGACGTTTCGGGTCTTCATAGCCACCATCAAGTTTTTTATTAAATACGGATCTGTCTTTTTTATTGCAGATATTGATAGACCGCTAAAATCCTAATTCAGTGATATATCACACTTGCCATTTTAACGACGTTTTATCTAACATAACTAATATCATCAGTGACAATAATTTCCTCATGTCGTAGTTCTTTTGTAAATTCGTTTTGATTTCGTCAAAGCGAATATAACAATAGGCATACTTTGACATTACCTAACAATTTCGATAAAAAAGATAATACAACATAACAAAAATTGAAGATTTCAAATCTGATTTCTCCTAAATCAATTTTTATTAGAGATTGTTTCCATAATTATCAAATCCTAAGTGAAGAAAATATCAGTTTTTTGCAAAAGACGATTTCTGTTTTATTTAGTACAATTAAATAGCATCTCAATTCCTAAACCATTTAAAACACCAGGCTTTTATTCGATTTTATTACGGAATAAAAATAAATAAGTTATTATATCTGCTAAAACTTCCAAGTTTATGCAATCTGTTACTTATTCATAATGTATTCAAATGATGAACGAAGGACGGATATATCATTTACTTATGCTGAATCATATGAAAATTCTCTTTTGGCAAGACATATATATGTTGAGTTTCACCCGATTCGTCGTATTCCAAACATTAAAATATTTGGATGATCAGAACGAAATTTGAAAGACTATGGTGCATTTGACAAAATGAAATCTTGAAAATGTGTTGGGACTGAAAGTATGATGAACCAATAAGCGAATAGTACCCAATAACAATCAACAAAGTATAAAAAAAATATTTTATTTAATTTCAGGATTTTTTTGTTATAGAAATATATCTGATCAAGCTTGTTCTCTGAGAGAGATCAGCTACGAATACAAATGCTACAGGGTATGAAACGTTCATCACCTTAGTGAAAGTGATTACGGACGAAGAGTACGATTTGCAAAGTGGCTAAGACCTAAACTTTTCAAGATATTTGTTAAAAAAATAATATGGAATGATAAATCGAAATTCACCAACAATGGTTGGTTCAACAGGAACATCTATCATTGGTGGAATGATACAAATGAACATTTACATAGAGAAACCAATTTTCAGGAAAGGTTCGGAATAAATGATTGGTTGGGAATTTTGGGAACAAACATACTAGCTCCTTCATTTCATAATGAGCAATTAAATGGTGAATGTATTTAATTCTTTTATCAAATGAGTTTGATGGTTATTCAGATGAATTGCCACTGAACATCCACCGTGAGATTTCAACGGTTCACCTCCCCATAACTCAGCAATAGTAAGAGAACATTTAGATGCAATATTCCCAAGAAAATGGATGGGAAACAATGGGCCAATTTCCTAGCCAGCTCGATCCCCGGACCTCATCCCTTGTGATTTTTTCGACTGGGGATACATGAAGCATACAGTTTTCTTGTCACCGACTACAGATATCGACCATTTCAAATAAAAAATAAGGGAGAAATGTACACACACCATGCTAGAAAATTGCTATAAAAAATGTATGTGCCTTCAACAAAAAGGTCGTCAATTCGAGCATTCAATGTAATATAGCATACATTTATTTTCTTTATTTGTTTAATTTTCCACTATATCAATTCATTTTGAAATTCGTTTTAATGAAATCAGAACGAATTTACAAAAGAACTACGACGGGACCGTAACTAAAAATTATTGTCACTGATTTCAGATGAAACGTCGTTAAAATGATAAGTGTGATATATCACTGAATTTGGATTTTAACGGTTTTTTAACATTTGTAATGAAAAAGAGATCCGTATTGAAAAAAATAACTTGATGGTGGCCGTAAAAACACAAAACGTCTTAACGAAGATTTAATAGTACAATTTTATAGCAAATTTTAGATACAATAAATCTTTAACTTCCGATTTTTTCATATTTTCTTAAATAAAAACTCTATGCGTGAAAAATCAAAAATATCATTTTTAGTTTTCCCTATGTAACTCGAGAAGGGCGATAGTCCGTGTAGATTTTTTTATCCAATGTGTTGCTCTCCAAAATAGTTACTCAATCGTCTTCGTATCTCTTATTGTTTAAATATAGCAATGTTAAGACATGATATAGGTATATAGGATTTTTAATAAAAATCTATTTTAATTCCTTTCTGAATTACCAAGTGGGACTTATTGAGTATGCCTTGAGATATCATATCTATATACCAGCTTGGCGGACCAAGGTATACCTTAAAGGATCTAACCTGCATATTTTGTCAGAACTTCTTTTAAAATATGTTTTTATGTCTTCTAGTACAAAAATCAAAATGGCTCCAACATTTTTTTTTCACTATGTAAAAGCACAGTCCTTACCCTATACGCAAACATTTTTGGTTCCTTACATTAATGATTTTTGCCTTTGGTTTAGCTAATTAATTGTTTCTACTGTCTTACGCTCCAAAATTATGCAAATGCAACCCTCTGTAATTTTTAGAAAAATAAACGTACGAACTAACTTCCAATCCGGCGTATCCTTGGGGTCATTTGAAGATTTAGGGTGATATGCAGATATCAGATTTGACCACTAAAGATCGCTATTTGGCAAAGGATCACTGTGTAAGGGTGTGACCACTTATTCCTCCCTTGTCTTTGCCAACATTTCGTTTATTGAAAATACCCTGTCTGGATGAACAATTATTCTGCGATTCAACTCAACTCACCGAACACATGCTGTTGTTGTTAGAACAGCAAATGGCGATATGAGTGCCCCAGCACAATTCGGTTTTTGATTTGGTCCAGTATAAGGTGCGAATATAGCAGCTTGATATGGTGCATTTGCTGGCATCAAATGTTCACTGCCTAAGAGAGCAGAGGTATACTGAAAAATTCATCAATATCGAAAGATAATATATAAAATTTATTATACACATCTCCAAAAAAATACATATTTTATTATACAGGTTCTCAATTAATCTTTTACAATTGAATATTCAGGAAATTTCAATAAACACTCAAAAATTGGATGTCTACATGAAAAAAAGTGAAAAAAATAAGTTCTGTGCATAACTGTTTGCACTTTTTTAGGAGGGAAGGGAAGAAAGATCCACGATGTATTATTTAAACTGTTAGAATCTGCCTCATATTATTGATTAATTTTTTGGAATTATGCAGAATTGATATATTCTATTATATGCTTGATAAGCTTGAAATAAAAAGAAATGGCGTTTTTTCGTATTAAGAAAATATAGGTATGTACACTTCTGACACACACACTTTCCATGTCAGTCGGTAGATAATCTAGTCTCGTGAGAGGTTTCACCTCGAAATGAAAGCCACAAACTCGTACAAACCTTTGTTTTGGCATTTTAAAATTTGGCTCAAACCTCTCATAAGATGTCGTGTCCGCATATTCAAGGTCAAAGGTCGTAAAAATTGTTTTTTCGTAAATATCTCGCTTCCTATGCTTTAAATAATATCTGCATTCATAATCAAAGTTGTAGAACTTGAAATTTTCTACAAATTTTAATTCAAGCAATTGTCATATACGTTCAACCGTTTTTGAGATAGAGGGTGAAGAGTGCGGTCATATAAGATGTCTAAAATCCTCACTTATACCTGTAAAAGTTTGGGATCAACTAGGCGACACTTGGCCTACTTGATAATAGAGATTACTAGCTTTTCAGATGGTGCCAATTCCATTTGAGTTTCAATTCGGTAAAATATATCACCAGACCACACAGGGTATATTAATTTCCTCAGCTTCCTTCTTCAGACGAACTGTTCGCGGGTTCTGATTTAGCTTCGCTATTGGTTGAAAAGTTTCATCTGCCAAATTTGACCAATAGCATAGCTAGAATTAGAAGCCCCCGAATATTGCACAATTGTTGTTGTTTTTCGTATTTTGTACCCTTTGAGTTTGAGACTAACTGAATGCTTGTGTTTATAATAAAATACTTATTTGGGTTTATTTCAATGTGCAACCACATTTATATTATTGTGGTGCAACTAGAATATTTTGAAATCAATACGAGAAAATATGGTTCTTCTGACAGGCGGAGAATTGGAGATGAAATTCTCAGAAAATGTCAAATTCAATGCATACAGTATGATGGACTACGAGAATTTCATTTTTAGTTAATTCTTCAAAATGTGTACTTGCCTTTGGTACTGAATACAGGTGTATATTCGAATCTGCAGCTTTAGAATGTCCACACAAAATGCAAAAAGGGTCCATTTTACGAAGAATGCCCTTTTACACTACACTGCTTGGAATTTAACACTTTCTTATGCACTAATGAACGACATAATTTTTGAAAGAACGACCTAAAAATGAGATACGCAGGATTTCAAATCAACGAGAAGGAAAAACGCATAGACACCGACGAAATAGAAAATAATATGATCTAAGATGTTGCAAATGACAAAAATTAAGTTTTGACACGCGAGGATATAAACAAACATTTTTGGACGCCGCCATCTACCACATATATTGAAGCTCTATTGAAGCAACAGGTGGTATGCCCTCGAAAATCTAAACATTATAGAGTCAGTTCAAGTACCAGGGTTTTTACACAACTCAATGTCATATCGCAAGGTCAACCGTGAATCCCAATACATAGTACAGCTTATAAAGTTGATTATTCACTAAAAAAATCATTATTATGTAAAAACCCTAATTATTTACGATTTCATACATTATATTTACGAATATTATTCATGAATCAAATACTCGTTTAATAATACTTACTTAATTCATATCAATAATGAAATAATTAATATATTTTAATTATGTTTTTATTTAGCAATTATGTATTCTGATTTTTTTAAAACTTCAATCATTATTTATAGTAGTACATTTATTATCAGTAGTAAATATGTGTCTTTGTCTTCTTCTTCATCATCGTCTTCTTCTGGTCGCTCAAGAATTTCCAATTCATTATCATCATCTTCCTTATCAATTGAGTTTGTCTCTAGTTCTTCAAGGAATTCAGGGTTATATGCACTGTCTTCATTGATACGATGTATCGTTGGGGCATATTTGTCCATCACACTGGCCATAAGCTGATGAGCATTGTAACCCAGATTTTCTGTATCCGCACCGCGAATCACAACCATTCTTGCAGTTGCAAAATATTGTATTGGGCTATTCATCTGGTGCTGGTGGTACTTAAGTTGTTGTCGGTTCCAGGATTTCATTTTGTAGTACCCAGCCCCAATCCTGGGGTTCTAAATCGTTCCCTAACGAAGTTTGAATCTGGCAGAAGACACGATTTATATGTTGATGAGCTGCTGCACTAACTTTATAAGCCGTACTATGTATTGGGATTCACGGTTGACCTTGCGTTATGACATGTATGACTGAGCGCTCCGCACTCTACGCCCTCTATCTCACGGTGGAACGTATAAAAAAATGCTTGAAACAAAATTTGTAGATAATTTCATACGATACAACTTTAATGATGGATACAAATATCATTCTAAGCATAGAAAGCGAAATATTTACGAAAAACCGTTTTTTTTCGATGTTTGACCTTGAATATCCCAAGTCGCGGGCACGAGTCAACTTTTAAAATGCCAAAACAAAGGTACTACGAGTTTTTATCATCTTCCATTTCGAGGTGAAACTCCTTACGTGACTGGATTTTAATGGTGGTTTACTCTTTCTTGAAATCCATTTCGTTGCATTAAGAGCATAAAGATTAAGCAAATGAAAATAATGGAAGTATATGTAAGAAATTATTTAGTTGAGAATCTGAATAATATCTTCATGCTTATTATTGAACATAAAAAAACTGTTAAATATAATTTCTGAAGGGTGAAGCAGTTTTGCAATTCAAAAGCCCGTAAAAGAACTTTTAAATATTTAGTTTTATGTTTCGTATATATTCAAGTTGGCATTAACCCAACTCGGATAACGAGTACCTCTATTACAAATGGGAGATTCTTATCACACCCGACAGAAAAATATGTAAGTTGTAGCAGGAGTCCCACTGGGTTCAGTGCTAGGGCCTATTTTGTGGAACGAGCTCTATGATGCACTTGTTATCGCTCCCAGAAGCAGGGAGCAATTGAAATGGAAAGCAGACGAACCTGGATGGAAGATAATGAATTGGACAGTTATCCTGAAAGGACAAAGAGGGAAAGAACAGGTTTCATTTGTATGGAAATGGAAGAATTACCTCGAGAAAAAAATTCTCGTATATCTGGGAGTCACTATTGGCGAGAGAACTACAATTTTGCCCAATATATAGGGTGTGGCAACAGTGCGTCAGAAGTCCAATTGCTCGGATTCTATGATAGGTAGAAATTTGGTTCTAAAACTAAAGTAAACTAGACAAAAGAGTCTATAACCAGAAACAGACAGGCAGACAGCCAGACAGACAGACACCAGGACAGGTGAAACTAAATGAAAGCTTGTAATAAAAAAACTTTCTAACAAAAAATTAAACCGACGAAATAATCAACTGAAAAGCAAAAAATAAAATAAACCTTCTTAGTCTAAATGATAATTGAGCCCCTAAACTAATGTAAGTGACTGATTTTGAGTCGGCGCCAAACAAACAATTATCGAAGATCATTATCTATGAAAGAAGTCATCAAAACGCAGCCGTGCATCTCGCTGCCATCATTTTACGCTTCACCTAATTCAATTGCTAGTTTGTTTGGCGCCGACCCAAAATCAGTTACTTACATCAGTTTAGGAGCTCAATTATCATTTAGACTAGGAAGGTTTATTTTATTTTTTGCTTTTCAGTTGATTTTTACGTTGGTTTAATTTTTTGTTAAAAAGTTTTTATTTTTTACTTTTTAGTTCCGTATGTCGTCGGTTTAATTTTTTGTTAAAAAGTTTTTATTTTTCAATTTTTTGTGGCTAAAATCTACCAATTACTACCTACTTGTTTTTTGATTACTTCCAAAATACTTACTTACCCACCCTACTTCAACTATTACCAGTTAAATAATATGATTATCTACTTTTACTATTTGTTGTAATATGAATTATTTTCGTTATTCTGGTTAGTTTATTTCATTACTTTGTATATCATTCCATCCTCTCATAAAATATACTGATTTTGACGGAACAAGAATAATGTCAGTAGCGATCTGTCATTGTCAACGTATGTGTGTGCGAATGTTCACTAGTGAAAAATCAATTGTCCCCTATTTTTCTACCCGTAAGGGTGGCTAATTCCTTTCGAAATCCAAATATAAGATATACCCTATCTATTAAAAAAAGAATAATCCAAATCGAAGAACCCAGTACAAAGTTATGCCTGATAGAATCGGTTAACGGACCAGAATTCAGAGGGTGAGTGATCAATATCCTTCATTTCGCTACCCTTAGGGGTGGATTTCATCTTGTAAATTCGAATGGGACCAAATTCGAAGTACACCATATCCACTGAAGAAAGAGTTATAGGAATCGGACGCCTCAGTAGAAAGTTATGCGTGATCATACATAAAAAAAATTATGGAAAAACATAAAATATACGGGTCGAATAGAGAACCTCCTCCTTTTTGGTTTCGTCGGTTAAAAATATAGGCAAAGCTACACAAGAGTGCAACGCAAAATGTTCTTGAAAGTTATCGGTAATGCTTCGCAAGTGGTCGCTGGGATAATACCTTTTGATCTCCTGGCGGAAGATAGATTGAGACTGTACAGAAGAAGAGACGGGAGCACACCTAAAGGAAATACGTTGATTATTTCTAAAAGTGGCAAGATTTCCGGGATAACGTGCGAGTACGGGTTGAGTGCAAAAACAGGAGAGTGGACTATTTCTCGACTCTGTACTTACAGGCCATAGGTCGTTCAAAGCATAAACCAAAAGAATTGGTAAAACAGATAACGACCTGTGGAGAGAGCAACTGGTGCAGGCAATAAGCATCAATCCCAACCCTCAAAACTCAGAGAGGCAATGCCCTCCCTTCCTGACAATATGCGTCAAGCGGTTCCAGGTTGGTGAGTAAAGACAGAAAAAATGTGTTTTTTAATCAGTAGGAGTTTGATGCAAGGTTTTTCCCCACAGAAAAAATATTATCTACGAGTATATATCAGTGAGAGATACTTTGTTTTTGTTCAATAGGATATTCTGATAGTTGATCCCGCAAGCCCAAAAATAAATAAATGATAGTTTTTAGACTCTTACTAATATAAAATATGAGTATACCATACCTTCAAAACAGAAATACACAGAATTATATCGATTGTTATGGAACCCATCACACCATATCACTGGAATGAGAAAAAAAGATCGAAAGATAAATGTTATTGAGATTTAATAATCGTTATCGCTCCACCTACGTCTGAAATAATTTATGTTATTGTTTCTAGTCGAAAGATCAAGTGATCATCGCATGGAAATATCCAGCACCTGTCAAACCAAGGCGTTTTCCGAACAAGAGGCATGAATACCGAGAAATGGTTATCAATACGGAGGTGTTGATAATGAATAGTTTATCATTCCGTCGTCATATTTCATTCTGTTATCATATTAAAAAAAATGCATAAAAATACCAGCATTTTTTTAAACAATTCTAATTCTCAGGTGTGAAACGATAACAATTCACCTGCGGATGGATTGCCAGTACTGCCTGAAACAGTATAATGAAACACATTATCAATAAAAATAATATAATTCATTAGCCCAAGTTAGGTGGTTTTCTACGAAGGCGTAGAAGTGCCACACTTTTTTTTATTTTACAATTCCGACTTGTAAGTCGGAATTCCGACTTGTATTTCGGAATTCTGACTTGCAAGTCGGAATTCTGACTTGTATCTCGGAATTCCGACTTGTAACTCTGAATTCCGACTTGTAAATAGGAATTCCGACTTGTAACTTGGATTTCCGAGATAGAGGCCACAACAATGAAAGAACATTGAACAAATGCGATTATTATAACATATATATATATATATATATATATATATATATATATATTATTATGGTTTGTTATATTGAAAATTATAAATTGTATAAATATATTTTTGCACCGCGTTGGGCGCCATTTATTATGTTATGATAAATTGAGAAATATATCTATTCCTATTTGCCCTACTTTTGGGTGCCAATTGTTATGTATGATAAATTGAGAAATATATTTAAATTGTTTTTGTATATTGATAGCTAATTATTTTGGTAATTCTTTGAGAGCCAAATTGTATGATGTAAATGGATATTTCTGACCCTGTAATAATAATTGTCAGCGAACGTCACTGTTCTCTTGTCACGCTACCAACAATTATTATTTTCTTCGCCACAGCTAACAAAGTTGGTACGCCCTTATCTCATATAGTCGGTTCAAAGGAATTTGGCCACTGGTGGCTAACTTCAGTTTATTGAATGATCTTAGTTATGTTAGTTGATCATTGTGAGAAAATAAACAAACCAAATATCAAAAAAACAATTATCTCCTTTATTCAGGAAGACTTAAAAATACCTGGCCTACGAGAAATAACTTATGCTAGAGTGAATCCAACAATTATTCACAGATAATCATAAAATTGCATATCATGGATAGATAAACAGAACCTCACTTCTTCTGTGAGAGTAATTTTCTGTTATTGTTCATAAAAAGTGACATAGAGTTCATCGGATGTGATAAATGTTATTGTGAAATAGTTCAGGACCGGGAAAGCACTATTAAAGGCTTTATACCTGGTTGGAACTGTTGGTGTTCACAACTATACCATAAAAACAGAAAGTCTGCTCTCTCCAGCCTCCGTTGGAACTGCAAAACTATGTGTCAGGAACGTATCGATGCGGGACTTTTGGAATCGTGGATATACGATATCATCAAGGTAATCTTGTTCTGTTAAGCAAATGATGGAATTATTCCATTTTTCTTTTAGTGAAATTTTGTGCGTGCTTTCGCTTTGGAAAATATTTTCGATCTCTCCTCGAAGCTTTGTTTTCTCGTCGCTTCGCAACATCTTGCCCTTGTTGTTGTTTCATTTGAAATTTCGAATTCGCGCACCAAATTGTCACTTTGCACTGTTTATATCGATGTTGCACAATTTATACACACAATTAAATTCCCATTCTTATCATTATATACAAGTTTGAATGATAATTGCTTATGATACATTCTCTCACAATTTCCAACTTTTCATCTGATCATCTCTTCTCTGATTGGCTATCTTTCATAAAGACGTTTGCTGTTCTCTCATTGGCTACTCTTAGTTTGCTACAATTTCATGTACAGAGTGTTTCAAGTTTGTAAATGTGTTGATTACTTTTTATTCATGATAATTTTGTAAATCTTGACTTTTAATTGTCTTTTGAGCAATTATGAGTTATAATAATTTTGATAGTGTATATAATTGACTGTTTTATAGTACTCTGACATTTTTATCTATCCATATCATACCTAAGCTCACAATATACAGGGTGTTTCAAAAGTTATTCACAAACAAACTCTTGAAATTGATAATTACTTATTATTTATTCTTTTTGTGGCTTTTTTGTCTTTTAAAATTTACAACTGGCATAACATAACATAACAATATATATATATATATATATATATATATATATATATATATATATATATATATCTTTATATACATATACTTATATAATTCTACTGTACGTGTGTGGCACTGAACTCCTCCTAAACGGCTGGACCGATTTGAATGAATTTTTTTTGTATGCGTTTGGGTGGCTCCCTGGATGGTTTAGATTCACAAATCAGCCCGGCAGATGGCGCTGCAGTCGGTATCATAAACGGCTTGACCGATTCGGAAGAATTTTTTTGTATGCGTTTGGGTGGCGCCCTGGATAGTTAAGATTAACAAATCATCCCCCTGAATGTTGGAGGTGGTCCACCCCTTGATTTTATTTTTTATTTTTCAAAAACAATTTTTTGTTTTTATTTTTTTATGAACATTTAAAAACCCAAAATTTTCACTCTTCTACGATAAACCCCTATTTTTTTGGCAAGATTTTCATTTTTATTTTGTCATGACTTAGAATCAAAAAATTCATATTACTCTTAATTTTCACCCTTCTACGATCAACCCCTATTTTAATTTTTTTATTTTATAACGAAAAAACGGGAAAACGGGATAACGGGATAACAGGATAAGGGAATAAGGGGAAAACGGGATATGGGATGAAGAAAAAAATGAGATAACAGGAAAACAGATAACGGGATAACTGGATAATTGGATAACGGAATAACGGGATAACGAAAAGACGGGAAAACGGGATAACGGGCTGACAGGATGAGGGAATAACGGGAAAACGGAATAACGGGATAAAGGAAAAAATGGATATAATAGGAAATCAGGATAACGGGATAATGGGATAACGGGATAATGGGATAACGGGATAAGGGGATAACGGGATAACGGAAATAACGGGATAACGAAAAAACGGGATAACGGGATAACGAGATAACGGGACAACAGGAAGCGGAAGGAGTCAAAAGCATAATCTAGATGGAACAACATAAAGGAAAACATAGAAAAAAAGAAATTTTACGCGGACTAGAGTTTTCGGGAAAAACATTTTAGGGAACATAGAAATTTGGACAGGACAACGTCTGTCGGGTCCGCTAGTATACATATATATACAGGATGTATCTACGTGGGTGGACGATAGCTGCTTTCCTATGTGAGATAAGAAAAAATGTTTCAAATAAAAGTTGTAGAAAGCAATGAAAGCTATGTGTGTTCGATAACTGTGTGACTCATCAATGTTATGTTTTTTAAATTAAATATCCCATTCATTTTCACCCGGTTGAATTTCTTTGGAAAAGTGTTTCTCAAAAATATAGAGTTGTATGGGTTTATACCAGTCGATTCGGGAGTTATGGTGGAATTTTTGTCGCAAAATGGATTCATTCAACACCAAATATCTCAAAATTAATAATTTTGAGTAAGAAAATTTTTCCACTCAATATTATTGAAAATGTTGTTTTTAGTTTCCTATTCCATACAGGGGCAAACAAAACTCGGGATCACTTTTTTCTCATTTTTTCCAAATGGAACAGCTTGTTAATATACCAGAATAGTCCACACTATAAGCTTGCAGAAAATGTATCTAATTCTCAAGGAAAGTATGGAAGAGTCATCATAATCGCAATTACGTTTTTTTTTATTCAATGCTGGACAGAAGAGGTAACAAAATTAACTCAAAAACGATTTTAAAAAGCATGAATTCACAGCAGAATTTCGAACAATCTCCCATTTTGAGCTACTTACAAATTGAGTCTATCTACAATTGCTCTTCGGACATCAATTAGAGTTGATCTTGCAAAAGAGCGAAAAACTTTTCTAATGTCGTTGGTTTCTCACGGTAGACCTCTCCTTCAACATATCTTCAGAGAAAGGAACCTAGGGGCATGAGATCTGGGCACTGAAGGGGTCTGTTTCTTGCTATCCATTCATTTAAGCGCCATATGTTTCAAAATTTTCTCAGTATCATGTTGGTAATATAACCTGTGTCTGATGTCAATCGGACATTCCACAACAAATTTGGTAAAACATCTCGGAAAAAATCTCTGTAAATTTCTCCGTTCGGTGGATATGGTCCTACAACCTGATCTCCAATCATGCCCCGACATTTATCGACTATCTTTTTTATTATCAACTCCTCTGACCCAATAAGGATTCTCCGTCGAGTAGAAGTGGCAATTGTGTCTATTTACCATTCCATTACTTCTGAATGTGGATATGTCACTAAACAGAATGTATTTCAGAAAATTGGGTTCCTCGCGAATGAAATTCGATATATTCTCGCAATAGCGAACTCCGGTATCATAATCCCTTTCATAGAGTTCTTGATGTAATTCAATTCGGTATAGATGAAGATTTTTTTTATCAATATTGTGTTCAATCAATCAATCAATCAATTTATTTATCACAAAATATACATATAAATTCAACTCACAAGGACCAAAGAAAGATGCATGTTTATGACAAGTCACAAATAAATATCAAAACAAAATAAAATTAGATAAGATACCTACCATTAGGAACATACTTTTCGGACAATATAGCATAAAAAGGTAGAAGACGTGAATACACAAGAGACAACAAGAGAGACAGTCACATATATATAAGTATGCTATATTGAATACAAATCAAATTTCAATCCTACCTTCATAATCGTAAGCAGTATGTCAGTTTCCATGGTCAAAAGTCTATTGAAGTCCTCCCCACGTCAGGTGTCCCCCAAGGGTCTAACCTCGGGCCATTATTTTTCATAATGTTTATCAATGACATTGTAGCTACTCTCTCCGTCGCTCACTTACTGTATGCCGATGATCTTAAGATATACCATGAAATTAACACCACAGAAGACTGTACTCTTCTCCAAAATAATCTGGATCGCCTCAATCTCTGGTGCATCGAGAATAGCTTATTCCTAAATGTTTCTAAATGCCAGGTTATGTCTTTCGCCGCCAAGCGGAATCCAATTCTTCACAGTTATAAACTGGACAATGTCGTATTGAAAAGACCCGACACTTTCAAAGATCTAGGAGTAACATTCGACAAAAAACTCTCTTTCGCAAAACATATCGAGCTAGTCACCAAAAAAACTTATAGATCATTGGGATTCATAATCAGAGTTTCAAAAGATTTTGGAAGGAATGAGAAAACTCTTCTTCAATTATATTTTACATTTGTTAGATCAAATTCAGAGTATGCATCAATTGTTTGGGCACCATATTATCAGGTCTATATATCCAATTTAGAAAATATCCAACGAAAATTTTTGAAGTATCTATGTTTCAAACTTGATGGCAACTACCCAGACGTAGGTTATCCACATGAACAACTGATTTCTAGATTTTCAATCGATTCACTTGAATCTCGTCGAAATAGGTCACATGTTATATTCCTTTTCAACCTTATTCACAACAATTTGGACTGCAGCTGCATTTTGGATATATTGAAGTTTCATATTCCTAGACTCACATCTCGGAGAAACATTACTTTCTACCTTCCACTTTGTTACACCAATGTTAAATTGAATGCACCTGTTTATAAGATGTGCAATATATATAATAAGATGAATGAAACCATTGACATTTTTTGTTGCAGTGTGGCCTCCATAAAAAAACTGGACTGTTCTGTTTTTGTCCAATGATTTATATTAATGTATATAGCTAATAGTTCATACTGTATATTCCTATTCTGTAATTGGATCTTGTATCTGTTGAATAGTGTTATGAGAAAAAAAAAAAAAAAACAATTGCATATATCGCGAACATAACACAAATTATACTAGATTACTCTCGTTTCGGACGTCCATCGTCTTGATGGATTTAAAAGATTTTCACGACGTTTCGAATGCTTGTATCTGCAATCGTCTTCAGGTGAATACAAATTATACTAAGTACGCATCTAAAGTGTAGTAGACTCTCTGAACTAGCTGCTGTTTCAGTCTTGTTTTGAAAATATTGAAATTGAGGAAGCTCGTAATATACTCATCAAGAGAGTTGTATAATTTACAGCCAGTAAAAAAAAACTTTTTTGGTACAGCGTAGTCCGGTGATTCTCAGGTTGTAGTTGGCCTTTGAAACGTGTATTATGGTTATGCTTCTCAACAGTATTCAAAAACTTGTTTTTATTCTTATAGACGTATGTACAAACTTCCAGTATATATAAGCTTACAACAGTTAGGATTTTGAATTTTTTTAAATAATCTCTGCAGCTCGTTCTAGTATCGATACTAGCAAGAATTCTAATCGCATATTTCTGAAGTACCAATACTCTATTCACATGTGCACAATTTCCCCAAATCAAAACTCCATACTTTATATGGGAATGAAAATTTGCATAGTACAATGACAGTAGTGTGTACTCACTACAGTGGTTCTCCATAAATTTCAGACTATAACAGCTACTCTGTAATTTTTCACAAAAACAATCAATATGACAATTCCAATGAAGTTGCCTATCATAGGTAACACCCAATAGTTTCACTGATTTACTACTTAATATTTCATCATTGGAACCTTCAAAAAGTTTGATTTCATCAGTCCTGCCATTACCAAAAAGAACAGTTATTGTTTTATGATGATTCAGTTGTAGGTTATTATTGTTGGACCATTTTACAATATTGGCATATACCGCTTCAGCAGTAGTTTTCAGCTTATTGAGATCCTTGTCGACAACCACAATATTAGTGTCATCTGCATAGCAGATAACATGAACATTCTGAACCCTTTGAATATAGAGAATGAGATCGTTAGCAAAAATGTTGAAAAGTAGAGGACCTAAGATAGAACCTTGCGGCACACCTTGCTCTACATCCATCTCTTCAGAGAAAATGTTATTGACTCTTATTATTTGTTTTCTTTTACTGAGGTATGACTCGATTAAAGTTGAAGGCAAACCTCTTATTCCATATCTCTCTAATTTAGCAGTGATTAATAGATGATCCACTAGGTCGAAAGCTTTCGAGAAATCAATGAAAATACCCAAAGCAAACATTTTTTTGTCAATACTTGAAATGATCCGACCGCTGAACTCAGATAGTGCTGTCTCTGTACTTTTGTTACTGCAGAAACCATGTTGGTCGGACGATAAGAGTTTGTACTCAAGTAAGTAATTGGTTAACCGATCCTTAATTGCCATCTCAAATAATTTAGAGATACTGTATAACAGGATTATTGCTCTGTAGTTAACAAAATCATTCGGATCTCCTTTCTTGTAAAGTGGCTGAACTATTGCCAGTTTGAAGTTATCTGGGAATTTTCCTTCCTCAAAACAAAGATTGATTAGGTAATTCAGAGGTTCATTAATCCACGAGCTGCATTATTGGAAATATTATCATGGCCAGAGGAGTTGGAAGATTTCAGTCTACTTATTAATGACTCAACTTCAACAATCGTAACGGGTTCTAGATAAAATGATATGTGCGATAAGGAAATATTTGAATCTAAAAAGCTATAGTCGCCTTCAAAATTAAAATTTTTATTGATAGGGATGGTGAACTGGTTTGCAAACTGATTAGCAACAATCTGATCTGGTAAAGGATAGTTATTTTGTGTAATAGTTAATTCATTATTTTCATACCTACCTGTTTTCGATTCATTAATCAGTTTCTACATAGCTTCGTTTTATTTTCCGATCTATGTATTCGCATGTCATTAAATTTAATTTTCGCTGCTCTCAGTGCATTGTAGTATTGTTGCTGCTTATGTCCTTATAAACATTGTTGGTCTTAGCCAAATCGTTGTAGAGACTAACCTGGCGTTTCAGTATTATGATGTCTTCTGTGATCCATTCATTTTTACATTGTTTTCTCTTGTTCTTGTTCACGTAGAGGAAAACATGAATCGAAATAATGAATCATTAAATTCGTGAAGTTGTCAGATGCTGCATTCAACCTTTCTTGACTATAAACACTTCTTCAATAATTATGCAATTTGGGAAAGCAATATTATTTTGGTCATTGGAAGATCTATGCATTATATGATGTTTTTTATTACGTTTCTCATCAGCCGCTGCTGACGTAGAATGTAATATTTTGATACGTTGAGAAAAGTGGTCAGATAAATGGAGATCCATCACTTCAGCCCTATGAAAATTGAGCTCAGAACTAACTAAGAAATTATCAATGCATGTACTGGAAGTTTGTGATACCCTGGTTGGTTCCTTTACAGTTGAAAATAAACTATGGCATCCTAGTACGTCATTCAATAAAATGCAGTTGTGACTTCTTGTTGAAAAATCTACGTTAAAGTCACCCCCAATAATGACCTGCAAGTGTTTTCAGGTTCAAAAATTCAGTGATTCAGTCCAAAAAAATTTCAAAATCTCCCGATGGCGGTGTTCACGGGAGTATGACTTATATTCATCTCTCTTGAAATTTTCCTCGTACTAGCATGAGGATTCTCAACTGTTGAAAGCATCACCGCTAATTCATTTTCTTCTTCTGTTGCAATTTTATTTACTACTTGCCGTTTCTTGTGCTTGACACTGCCAGTTTTCTCAAATATTTCTTGAACCCTCCGAAAACTCTCAGGTCGTATAGACCTTGAATCAGGATATCGAACTGCATACATACTGGCTCATATACAATTTCTGTCACAGTCACTCAAAATGTATATCATGTTTATAAGTTCTTCGGTGGATAATTTTATTTTGAAGCGGAAAAATATCAGATTTCAACTATAAATTCACCTTGATATAATCGATATAATCTACGTTCCGGGTAGATGTTATAGAAGCTACTTTTCGAAGGAGAGATTTATGGTAACAGGAAGTGTAAAGCACAAGAAGTGAACAAATTGTGGAAGGAAGAGAGGAAATTAAAAATGGTACATTTCTGGAGAAGCAGCAAGGTCCCAAGTCCTCAGGCTCACTATTTGACATAAGGATTTTTTAAAGTTTACTCTTGAATCTTTTCAGAAATTGTTTTTCCAGTGATTCAGACAGTAAGTTGTAGAGATGACTCCCGCTATGTTTTTTGGCTATGTAGATATTGTTGTGATTTCTGGTAGTGTATTTATGGATTTCCGAGCACTTCTTGAGATGGTGTTTGCTTTTGTGATAGATAGATTTTCGATATGTAAATACAGGTTACTGTCAATATTCGAAGTTTCTTGAAATTATTTCTATAGGTATAGTAGAACTAGAAATCTAAGAAAGTCGTAAATCAATATTAGCCGACGACCCTCATTATTACCTATTGTTCGACATATAGATAAGCAATAAAAGTGTGTGTCCCTTAGAATATTCCCAGGTCCGGAATAAAATATCTCATGAAATAGTTCGGCATTTTAATAATAGTGGGCTCTCCATCATTTTTGGCTTTTGTAGACAGTTTTGTATTCAAATTTATTTGATAATAAAAAATCTCGTAAGGTTGATTTAGAACCCTTGGTAAGGATATGTTTGAGTGTGTCTAAATAATAAAATTTACTTACCTGGCCACAAGACTTTCAGTACTAATGGGCAATTAACGAGATTATAGCGATAATGGTCTAATTACGGTTACAAAATAAATTACCTACCAGATTTGGAAAACAAGACTGTTTTGAGAACTGACCGCTTTCCAATTTCAGAAATAAAAAGGGGAAAGTTAAACAACATTCAGTCATTACCTACCCAATATTCCGTTGTCAGTTTTAAAGTGTCTATTCGATTTTTGTGTCGTGAAAAATGTGGCGTCCATGGGCTCATCCTGAAGCTAGTACTTCAATGGTGGTCGTAGTACCACTAGTCGATGGATGTTACACCCTCATGGGTAACAAATTATATAAAGTGTTTATACTTCCCTTCTGGAACGTGGAATGTCTAAGGGTCAAGCTGTGCAAGAATGTGCTACTTTAACAAAAACACCGTATTCCACAGTGTTCAAAATAGTAAGTAATCCTACTTCAAAAAGAAAGAAACGAAAAGACTCTGGCGGTTCAAGGAAACTAGACGGCTGTGATGTAGATATAATACGAAGAACAATATATGCCTTGTATAAAGACCAAATTGTGCCTTCATTAGATATTTTAATGCAACGGCTCAAAAAGAATGGAACTGGTATCCAGTGTTGCGAAGAGACTTCAAGAAAGTCTTAATGCAACGGCTCAAAAAGAATGGAACTGGTATCCAGTGTATGCGAAGAGACTTCAAGAAAGTCCTCTTTTACAAAGCGGATTTGAATTTGAAAAACTCACTAGTAGCAGAAAAACCTCATCTGACTTGTGCCAGAACTAATGCGCCGTCTAATAAACGAGCATTACGATAATTCACGCAGGAACCGAAAATGGTTTATACCAAAGCGTTATCTTTATCAGCAAAATACTTTTAAGGACTCTAGTCGATTATCATGATATCTACAGCCGAATTATTTGAGGCGTTCCAAAATAAACTCCTCCAATATTATCGTCATGGAACAGTCAAGACTAGAAAGCACCATGTTCAAATGACACCAAAGCCACTATAAAAGAATATATGTTAAATGATGATATGTACTATGAGGAAAAGTACACAAAAAACAGTTACTAGAAGTTTTACGCGATGAAAAAGAGATAATTTTGTGATTCATTGGCTCAAAGCTTGGGACATACGGTGCTCAGACTTTCTCCTTATCACTTTATGTTTAACCCAATTGAACATATATGGCATTAGCAGTTCGAAGAAATAATACTTCTCCAACCTCAAGTTCAACTGTGGTAACTCTTATTCAAACAGAAACTGCAGACATTCCTGATAGCAGCTGGGCCAAGTGTGTTTCCCATATTAAAAAGGTGGAAAAGTCATATATGGATATAGAAAAGAATTCCCAAAGAAAAGTTTATTATCAATTTGGATGACGACAGTGAAAGTGAAACTGATCTTCCTTTTATCGAGAAACTGAACTTTTTATAAAGTATAAAGATGGACATTTTACATTAATTAGGTATATCATATATTATTATAAAATATAATATAATTATATATATATATCTGTAATTTTTTTTTTGGGTTTTGGTTCACTTATAGGAATAAAACGTGGATGCAAATTTGGTACTATTTCATATTGCAATTTTTTTTTTTTTTATAGAAAATATAACGTTTCGCTTAAGTACTTAAGCTTCATCAGATATTGTATCTAAAAAGGGTGAGAGGTGTTAGATCGTTTTTCTTGTGAAAAAAGTTCATGTGTTATTACCTGTCAGCACAAATTCGGTTGGGTTAGGTTTGATGTTTTTGGGCCCACAAGAATTTTAGTGTAGTGGGTTTCTTTCTTTGGTTTATTCATTCTTGAATAGTAATGTTTTCATTGTGGTTGAGTAGTAAAAAGATAAACCAAGTTTTTCGTTTATCATCAGATGTTTGGAATTTTTCTGTTTTGCGATATTTAATATAGGAACGTTTGACATTGACACAAAAGACAGGGAATGACGTATCTCAAATTGGTTTTAGGAATTTAGTAGTTTAGTATTGCCATCTATCTCTCATATTGGAACTAACTCAATAGTGTATTCTGATGAGTATATATTGTGATAGAAATTTCAACTGGTGTTTTAATTTGATATGAAGGAGTTGGTGGTGTTGTTTTTTTATTTTATAGTCGGTAATTTGAAAACCAACATCACGATATATCGTGGTACGAATAGATGTAGATAATATATAGTAGCCAGGGGAGTATACAGAAGTGAACATTTAATTTAGATGATCTTCTGGTAAATTTTACTTAGTCCCTTAATATCCGTTTTATCATTTAAAGCATTTTGATTCCGTTTTATATGGATCATCTCTAGAAATTCTCTTTTTTTGGATGTTTCTCTCTGTGGCAAGGATTTTAGTGTCGTTATAGTTGAAAACATGGTTAGTAAATTTTTTATGTTTGTTTAGTGCTGTTGATGCACTTTTTGTATATTTATGCCCATTTATTCTACTTTCAAGGTATTGTGACGTTTGGCCGATATATACTTTATTGCAGTTGTTGCCATTACAAGGTATTTGGTATATAGTGTGTGTCTTTTTGTTTTTTGGATTGGGTGTTTTTAATTTAGAGAACGTACTTTTGCCTAAAGTGTTGCAACCTTTGTGGCCGATTTGTAAATTATAGGGTTTTGTTGCTTTGGAAAGTTGTTCAGAGAGTCCTTTTATGTATGGTAGTCCGAAGTGGAGATTTTTGGGCGCGTTTGAGGTTTCATTCTTTTTTTTATTGTAGTATTTATGGATTCTGCTTTTGAATAGTTTGTTAATCAATGATGGTGGGTAGTTGTTGTTTTCAAGTGCATTTTTGGCTTTCTTTATAGCATCAGGTCTGAATTCGGGATCTGACAGTGAGATAGCACGATCAGCAAGTCCGATTATGACCGATTTTTTTTGCGATAAGGGGTGGTGAGAATTATAGTTTACATATCTGCCAGACCATGTGCTTTTGGTATACCAACTAGTTCTTAAGGTGTTAAGGTTAGTCCGGAATAATGTCAAATCTAGGAAGTTGATTTTTTTATTATTTTCCAGTTCGATTGTGAATCTTAATTTGGTATGGAAGGATTCGAAGGTTTCTTTGACGTGGATTGCTTTTCTCTGTGGTATTACTAGAATGCAGTCATCGACATATCTGCGGTAGAACGGTAGTGTGAAGTCTAGTTCAGGGATAGTGGTTTTTAACGTGTTCTTCGAGGACAAGTTGAGCTATTACACTTGAGATGGCAGCCCCCATCGCGCAACAGGTAATAACACATGAACTTTTTTCACAAGAAAAACGATCTAACACCTCTCACCCTTTTTAGATATCTGATGAAGCTCAAGTACTTAAGCAAAACGTTATATTTTCTATAAGAAAAAAAAAAAAAATTGCAATATGGAATAGTACCAAATTTGCATCCACGTTTTATTCCTATAAGTGAACCAAAACCCAAAAAAAAATTACAGAAATATAATATATATGGTTCAAGAATACAAGAAGAAAAAAATATATATATATATATATATAGTTGGGAAGTGGGGAATTGCTGTCCGTGAGAAATTATGAAAGGAAATTGTGGCATAATGGACATATTTAAATTAAAGAAAAAAAGCATCCTCCAGCGAGACTCGAACTCGCCACCCTAAGCTTAGGTCTGGCAAGCTTAGGGTTGCGAGTTCGAGTCTCGCTGGAGGATGCTTTTTTTCTTTAATTTAAATATGTCCATTATGCCACAGTTTCCTTTTTCATATAAATATATATATATATATATATATACATATATATATATATATATATATATTATCATATATTATATAAAAAAAATAATTCTCAATTATATTCAAGCGATTTTTCTCAATAATTATCCCAACCCAATATCATTATACCTACCTATAAAAAAAAAAATAATGGCTAGGGCAGGTACAATTCTGCGTAGAATCCACCGCCTGCTGATAACTCAAGTGGTTGGTGATTTACGACTTTCTTAGATTTCTGGTTCTACTTCATTTTGATACTTTGTGTTGAAAATGGGACGGATAATGCGCTTTTGTAGAGTAAAGACTCTGGTTACCTCAGTAGCTTGTCCCCAAGAGATCATGTTGTAACTGATTGTTGTGAATGCCAGAGCATAGTAGACGTTAATTTGACCGTGTTCATGGAGATAGTTTTTGCGGGAGAAATTCATAATTGATTATTTATACCTAAATTAAAGATTTATTTTAATTTTTTTCAATAATAATGTAATTATTTATTTAGTTAACATTAAGTTATAAACAAACTTTGTTTGGCATTATATATTTTTTGAATGATACAAAAAGTAACAAAAACCCTAGGAAAATTAAAGGAAAAAAATTTATATAAAATTCTATAAAAATTACAAACAAAATCATTTCAAATTTCGTATAGGTTTTTTTTTGTTTGTAACATTAGAAAAATATAATGCCAATTAAAGTTTGTTTATAACTAAATGTTAATTAAATAAAGAATTACATTATTGAGAAAAAAAACCTTTTAAGTAGAGAATAAGCAATTATGAAAAAAAATTCTTAATATATTATTTAAATAATGAAAAAAAATAAAATATAAACAAATAAAAAAAATTTGAATATTTTAATCATTATGAACTCTAATGAACTCTTAGCAATCTAATGCAAAAAATTAATTTGAAAAAAATATTCAACTTATCCATTTGTTATGTAAATATTTTATAAACAAATAGCGAAATTTGTTTTCCAAACGTTCTGAAATGCCGTTGTCAGACATTAAACTGATTTCTCATATTTTGTTAACTTTAGAAATTTATAATTAACAGAATAAAAAACTTTTGAAACAATTTTAAAGCGTGATATTATCGAGTATACGTGTAAAAAGTGTAAAAATTATGTAGTCCACCTCATACGAGGGTTTTATAAACCAGCGCGCATTTCCAAATAAGCCTACAGCTACATCTAGTTGGAATAGCCTGAACCTGGTTGTAATAAATTTCTAGTGAAACGGTAATAACAATAATTTAATTTCCAGTTGACAATAGAATTGAATTGGAAACGTCGATAAGTTTAACCAATATATACCGAAATCACAAATCACATCACCACCAAGGTAATTATGAACACAATAGAACATTTAGCAATCGATTTACTCATGTCTCTGGTACTTAAAATATAATTTCATTGAATAAAAACATTTCGCAACGAATAAATCCCTGAGTTTTATTTCGAGAGTAGGTTGTGGAGAGTATTCAACAACATTTTTGGTAAATGATACATGGAAGCTTTCTCGAGTATTCATTTGATGAACATCAAAATTGTTAACAGATGTTATTTTATTCACCAAGAGTGGAAAAATGCTCTTTCACCTACCCTTCTGTTTTTTAAATGTTATTTGAATGACTTTCCTGGAGAGTAACCAGCATTGGGCACTGGACTCATATATTGGACCGACCATTAAGTCAAAGGAAGAATATCTATCTATCTTATTTCTCTGAAAAATTATAGGAAGGAATGTAATTTGCATTCGCAATGACATGAAGGTTGACTATCGCTCGTGAGTACCCTCTTAATATATAGTTTGAAATGACAATAAAAAGAAATTTCAATATATCATTACTGACAGATATATTTTTGAAGCAGATTGTACTAGTCACATTAGCACTGCACCCCATTATTAATTTCTGGGCTATAAATACATCATCAGTTATATTGGACCAACTCAATATCGAAGATGACATATTACTTGTTCATAATACACCACCTGCAGTTGATTATGCGGGAAATCTTTTCCCAAACTTGTAACGAATTTTTCGTTACTTCCTTATACATAACCAATTTCCCATAATGTTTCCGGTTATCCTTACGGTCGTACGGGTCAGTAGTCACTGCTGAAATGCGCCCTTCATTATCGGCTTTGTACGAAGGCGTATAAGGGCCAACAACAAAATATTTTTTAAAATATTAGGAATTGTCACTTTAAAGTGACAATTGTCACTTTGAACTGACAATTGTCACTTTGAAGTGACAATTGTAATTCGAACTGACAATTGTCACTTTGAAGTGACAATTGTCACTTCGAACTGACAATTGTCACTTTGAAGTGACAATTGTCACTTCGAACTGACAATTGTCACTTCAATGACAATTGTCATTGAATGACAATTGTCACTCAAAAAGGACATTTGATGCCAACTGCTAAAATAATATTGTTTTTCAGTCAATTTATGGGCATTCGATCATTTCACTTATACCACTTGAAAACTTTATTCATGTTAAAAAAAAAATTTTAAAGTTATCTATTTATTACCCAAAAAAGGTGTACAAAATAATTGAGATTTCATGGAAACAAAAGTACAAATATTCAATAATTGTGCATTCTATCATTTCCAAATTGAAACTGAATTCTTTTGAAAATAAAAATTTCTTCAGTTAATACAAGAAAAGGTATCTATTTATTACCCAAAGAAGGTGTACAAAATAATTGAGATTTTATGGAAACAAAAGTAGAAATATGCAATAATTGTGCATTCTATCATTGGTCCAAATTGAAACTGGAGATTCTTCTTGTGAAATCAATTTGTTATAATAAAAAAAATATATTTTATTCTTGATCGAAAATGACTTACTTTTCGATAAAAAAACTATTTCAGAAAAACCAATTGAATTCTCGTGGAAAATCTCCTATTTTGTTTAAAAAAAAAAGCACTGTGTCCGTCCGAGACATTTGAGAAAAAACTCCATTCATTTTTCGAAAGGAACTACTCTGTATACAAAATGAAATGTTCATAGGAGGCCATCAAAAATGAAACAGGTTGAATATTTAGTCAATTTTCAACATAGGTATAGGAGAAAGTATTGAAAAAACTTTTATAGATTGTGCATGTCGAATAACCTCAAAATCAATTGAAATTTTACATGATGGCCAGTAAGGCAACAAGTTAAAAAAAACTATGAAAATGGCAGAATTTCGAAAACAGTTAGAATCCAATACTATGGCTCAGGTGTAGTTCCAAGCATTTATTCGAAAATATCTAAAATTACCTTTTTTTTCTATATTCTCTGATCAATTTATAAATATCCTATTCTTCTTTCAAATAACTTAAGTTGAATAGAGTAAGTATTTTAATACCAATAGATGAACTTTTTAATTTTTTTCGCAATTTTATTAATAGAACCATGTAAATAACACTTCAGAAACTCATTCTGAGAAAACGCCATCAAAACAACCCCGTCCAGAGTATTGCAATCCTAATACCGAAGTGAAAATTGTTACTAGAAGTGACAATTGTCAGTTCGAACTGACAATTGTCACTTCAAAGTGACAATTGTCAGTTCGAAGTGACAATTGTCACTTCAAAGTGACAATTGTCAGTTCGAAGTGACAATTGTCAGTTCGAAGTGACAATTGTCACTTTGAAGTGACAATTTTGTTGTTGGCCCTTATACGCCTTCGTAGCTTTGAATACGTGACCCGGACATTCCATTTTCGTGTCGATCGAGTTTATTTTCGTGACAAGTTGAGCATTGTTTTTCCGTAGTGTTTTTGAATCCAAGAAAAAACCGAGAATGGTTTGTGAAAAAAAAAGGTGAAGTGTGATTTCGTCGAACCGAAAGGATATTCGGCCTCTTTCTTCGATTGACTCTCTACAAAGGCAGGTGGGCTGAATGAACTGATTTTGGTACGTTACGATCTATAAATTGAATGATTATCATTGTTGAGATTGGTGGAGTATGCTTAATTCCTCATTTTGCTATATATGTTGTAATTGATTAACATATTTCTCTGATTTTAATATGCTTAAATATTCGAATTCTTGGAGTAACTGCATGGTGATTTTTGAAGGTTAAGTATAAATCCTATACTGTGAGAGATTCATCCCTTTGGGAATTATCAGTAAATTTCCGATTAAATAATCTACATATTATTTTATATCCAACATATCGAATATGATACTCCCTTTGGCTAATTTCTATTGAGGTTGATTTGTGTTTTGGATTCAATTAACGAAAAAACCCCAAGAAAATATATTTCGGCCATTTTGTCAAGCATTAAGTGCACATGTCTGTGTCTGACGTAGAATCCGTTCTGACCATTTGGGACTAATTGGTAGACTAGTGCTCACTTCACCGTACCAGTGAATTATTCCAAGGATTCCGATTGAAGAGTGTATTCGACTTTTCTGGGACAGTTCGGCAGTGCCTTATAGGACAGCTCTCTGGTAAGCAATTTTGTTTTATTTTCATAACTACATGTTTATGAGATTAATTTTCTTTTCTCTTGAGAAAGAATTGCTTCCGGAGAGGATTGTACCTCTGGCTTAACTGGTCTCAGAACACTCGATTTAATATATGCCTCAAGCATAAAATTTGATTCACGTTTAATAAGTTTCTTATATCGATTTACTTCATTCAATTCACTGTGTTATTTGATTTTTGATCGTTGTGGAATCAATTCATTTCAGTTACTACCTTGTCGCCAAGAGCAGGGAGATTCATTCAAAATTTTGAGAATTACCTGTCTTATCGATTTGAAAAGGGAATTGCCGCCCTATTTCAAAATTATCGTTATCTAAGAGAGTTGTGCCCACTGAAAGACGTGAGGTCTCCCTCTTCAGTTTATCTTTGAAAATTCTTCAATAAAAAGAATTATTCAACTTTATATCTTTATCTAAGAGAGTTGTGCTCACTGAAAGACGTGTGTCTCGCTCTTCTTATCTTAACTGAAGAGTATACTTTTGCTCTGACGATAATCTTGGTTCATGAACCCTAATTTTTTGTAGCTTACTAGAGTATTTTGGTTATAACGCTATATTTTCCTATGGTACTTGCTTTAAAATACTATATTTTTTCTCTGGCAACCTTAAGATAATTTTTTCTTTGAACATATTAGATTTTTCCTAGTATTTTGCTTTAAAATACTATATTTTTTCTCTGGCAAAATTTCAAGGAAATTTTTATATTTCTTTTGGAATACCTCTCCTCATTAAATTTTTTTACCCTTCTGGTACATAGAATCACCTTATCAAAACTTACTTGTTTCAAAATTCAACTGAATTTGAACATAACGTTTTGAACGAGGTTTGTTTTGTTTGGTTATAAATTTTGCTCATTTTTAATATTTTTTAAATTATTAAAATCAACTTGGAAATTTAAATCCAGAATAGCAGATTTGATTGCTATTATCTTTGTTCTTTCACTGTAATCTTCCAGTCTTCTATATAGACTGAGATTTTTTTTTATGCTATCATTTGATTAACATTTGAATCATGAAACTTGAGGTTCAGAGGATATCCTTCGTTCTCCCCTTTTTGTACGAATTTTGATTCCTATCATCTTCTTCGCATGATATATACCACGGAGTGAAGCCACCTACGGAGACAGAATGACTGGTACCCTAGGAGGTCATACAGCATATCCAACTCAGCCTGGTCCGTGAAGATCAACCAAATTCACGCCAATAAGGGGGTCTAAAACCAATTAGAGAACCACCCACGACCAGATTCGTCGTCGTACCGCTGAGACCAGCTTCGTAGAATCCAGCCTTTTGCATCTCCCTCCTTGAAGACCTCCGCAGGTATATCTGTATCACCAACAGCTAGAGGAATCGGGACTTTGTAAATGTTCAGATGTAATCAGAGTCAAAAAATATTTTTAATCCATATGTAATTTTTCAATTTCTGCACAGAATTTTCATACATTGTTAACGTTGTTTTTTATATCTTTTCTATCCAGTCAAATTACCATTCAGTCTGGAATAAATTTGTTAAGTTGATTTCTTGCATATTTATTTGCCTTCCCATACAAGCTAGGTGACATTTATTTAATTTTATTTATCTTTGGCTTTTGTCTTTAGCAAGCCTGGCGTCCAACTCTTGAACTAGTTAGGTTAATTGATGTATAATTTCTTTAGTGGCCCAATTTGATAAACTAGGAAAAGTCATTAATTGATCCTCACACACGGCCTAACCGTATCCATCTGAGCAGCCTATCGGCAAAAGTGATTTCACCTTCTTGAATTTGAATCATATAATTTAAAATCTGGGGTTCAAAAATAAAGGGTGTTACAAACCTTTGAGTAAGTCACATTGTGAATGAAGACGAAAAAACAGGTTCAAGATGTTCATCCATATTCACTCCAAAAAGTTTAACATAAGGTTTGTACAATGGATCTTCCAGTTTAGATGTTTATTAATACTCATTTCCAGAAAATTCATATAGATATCTGTGTTAGATATGTGCATATCATTAATGAGAAAATCAGGTGTATAACAAACTCCTTGTCTATTGTATCTTTACAATATTAAGAAGTGGAATACACAAATTATAGATGCGACATCTATAATTTGCGAAGTGAAACTCAACCTAATACATGGAGAGTAAACGGATAGAGTTTTCTACACCTTGATAAGTATCAAACGACTTGTTGGTATATACCAGTTCACGGCACCAACTATCAAAGGGGAGTGATTTTGATTCAATTAGGTTGGGACATGATGTGGAAAATCAGTCAGTAAACTTTTTTTTCTACAACATTTTACGAAAAGACGTCATTTCGTAATAGAATACCTTCAGCGTAAACGTGATTTCCGTTTCTAGTGACGAAAGTTAAATTTATGTTTTCAATCAATTCCCGCCCTCGTATATAATGTTTTGATGACTTTGAATTATTAATAAACAAAGACAAGAATCATTTCTATAATTAGAATGCATTTTATTTCACTTTTGTTTGATTAAAAAGCAAAATAGAATCGTAAGTGCGAATTTACACGATCCGATAAATTGGTCAATTGTGTGACCTTGAATTTTATTGATAGGTATAAACAGATTATTGTTCTCAATTTGAACTTGACCACTAAATTGATGAGTTAAGAAATGGTCCTAATTTTTCATCAATTTTTAGTGACACTTTGCAGTAACTTTCGGCCATGAATTGGATGCCTGCTAGAACAGAGATTTTCAGGTTTTGTTATTATTTACGCGATTTCACATACCCTACCCCAACCGCGAGAAACATGATTGTGCGAAAAGAAAAACATAATTTGCGTTGCATTACATTCGCAGCAATGTGCATTGCTGCATATAAAAGACAGAGATGTAGAAGATGGTCGATTAGAAGTTGGATTGAGAAAAGAGGGAAAGGAAACTTGACATTAGTTCTCAAAAAATTCCTGAGTGCAGATCCTAATCAATTCAAACGATATTTAAGAATGAATCAGAGTCAATTCAATGAGCTATTGAATAATATTCGGAACTTTTTCTATTGTTGGACCATTTCTTGACAGTATGTTGGTATTCTTGAGTAAAAACTGTTGCCAAAATTGACCAATAAATCGTCAGGAGTAAATATTACCATTGTTGGTCAATCTGTGCTGCTTGCGTATTTTGGATGGTTGTCAGAAACATTAAATCATTGACGCTATGATCTATGTATTCGATGTTGAGATCCACTTTATCGATTGAAAATAATATCGATATCAGTAAATATCCCAAGTTACGTTCTTTTTTTAAACGAAAATCTAATAGTTTTAAAAGTCAAAAGTCTAAAAATGTTTCTCCGATGAGTACTTTTTAAAATGCACCCGACTCCAAATCCTTAATGACTAAGTTAAGTTAATTACTTCATTATTGCGAAAAATTCTTAATGATATAAATATTAACGTTTGTAAGTAGCCTTTGATGTTTGGAATTTCGGGGGCTTGTCGTTGCCATGAATTAAAAGATTTGACAGTAAATGATGTAAAAGATACCAGCAGTATACTCTTAGTTACAATACACGCAATACAATAAAAACTTTTTAACAAAAAATTAAACCGACGAAAAAATCAACTGAAAAGCAAAAAATAAAATAAACCTTCTTAGTCTAAATGATAATTGAGCTCCTAAGCTAATGTAAGTAACTGATTTTGAGTCGGCGCCAAACAAACAATTATCGAAGATCATTATATATGAAAGAAGTCATCAAAACGCAGCCGTGCATCTCGCTGCCATCATTTTACGCTTCACCTAATTCAATTGCTAGTTTGTTTGGCGCCGACTCAAAATCAGTTACTTACATTAGTTTAGGAGCTCAATTATCATTTAGACCGAGGTTTATTTTATTTTTTGCTTTTCAGTTGATTTTTTCGTCGGTTTAATTTTTTGTTAAAAAGTTTAAATTTTTTACTTTTCAGTTCCGCATTTCGTCGGTTTAATTTTTTGTTGAAAAATTTTTATTTTTCAATTTTTTGTGGCTTAAATCTACCAATTACTACCTACTTGTTTTTTTATTACTTCCAAAATACTTACTTACCCACCTTACTTCAACTATTACCAGTTAAATAATATGATTATCTCCTTTTACTATTTGTCGTAATATAAATTATTTTCGTTGTTCTGGTTAGTTTATTTCATTACTTTGTATATCATTCCATCCTCTCATAAAATATACTGATTGTGACGGAACAAGGATAATGTCAGTAGCGATCTGTCATTGTCAACTACGTATGTGTGTGCCAATGTTCACTAGTAAAAAATCAATTATCCCCTATTTTTCCACCCGTGAGGGTGGCTTATTCCTTTCGAAATCCAAATATGAGGTATACCCTATCTATTAAAAAGATTATCATCCAAATCGAAGAACCCAGTACAAAGTTATGCCTGATAGAATCGGTTAACGGACCAGAATTCAGAGGGTGAGTGATCAATATCCTTCATTTCGCTACCGTTAGGGCTGGACTTCATCTTTTAAATTCAAATGGGACCAAATTTGAAGTACAGCCTATCCACTGAAAAAAGAATTATCGGAATCGGACGCCTCAGTGAAAAGTTATGCGTGATCATACATAAAAAAACATGATGGAAAAACATAAAATATACGGGTCTAATAGAGAACCTCCTCCTTTTTGTACCGCGTTCCTTCCACATTTCTGGGATCATCTACGAGATTTCTAAAATATATATGAACCTCCGTCCACTAGATATGGACGAAATACATTCAAGATTATTTATTAACTACCAGAACGGAAAGTGTACTAGACATGTTGTGGGAATAAATAAATTCGGTAAATTTCCTATGCAAATAGCTCAATATTTAAACTTGCCTGATCCCCAAAAATATTGTTTGCGTAGAACTTCCGCAACGCTATTAGTGGATGCAGGAGGTGATTTACTTCAATTAAAAAAGCATGGAGGCTGGAAATCTAGTAACTTTGCGGAGGGATATGTTGATCAATCAGTTAGCAGCAAAAATCAAGTACAAACCAAAATTTTATACAATCCATACAAAATACAATATAACAGATGTGGCATCGTCTACCTCAATACATAATTGAAGTCACTCAACTAAACACATTGAGTGCTGGGCAATATCTGTAGTAATAAATAAGACAAAATATCGTATAATCAATACTTGCAGATCTCCTAATGGAGACAACGAGTTATTTCTGAATAGACTAGCCAAAATTCTGGAAAAATGTTCAGAAAATTTTGGTAAAATTATTATTTGTGGCGATACCAATATTGATTATTTTAAACCATCCAATATCAAAACTACATTTATAGATCTCCTGCAAAGTTTTGATCTGCAATGTCAAAATGCAGAACCCACTAGGATTTTCACTAATAAAATAATGTGGAATCAGTTTCGAAAATTCATTATTTCTTTACAAACATGGCTCAAGAAGAATATATTGAACGAGTTGAGAGTTTCAACATTGGGGATCATTTGGGTCTGATCGTTAGCTTTGATACTGAAAATGGTACACAGAACACTAATCTGCCACAAAAAATAAAATCTAGAAACATTAATGACACTGTTCTGTATCAACTAAAACATTACTTCTCCTGTGGAAACTTTGCAAATGTATATGACTCCTGCGATGATGTAAATGTTGCTTACAGTTTTATTTTGAATATTATAATTCATGGTGTTGACCTATTCTGTCCCGTTGTGACAAAAACTATACAGGGAAACTTGAAATCCAAACCTAAAATCCTTTGGATTACAAATGAATTTATAATAATGAGCAAACAGCTGAGAGACATGTCCTGGATTGAAAAAACTTCCAATTGTGAGAAGTATGAGGATATCAATATAGGGGGCAAAGAAATTATACGTGCAAGAAATATCAAAATAAAAAAAATAAAAATCAGCAATTTATAGATAGCAGGTCAATAACAAAGAGACCAAAGGAAGAATGGAATCTTGTGAGAAAAACGACAGGGAAAATAGCAAAATCAAAAACAGAGTTTAAAATGGGAGATGAAATAATGAAGGACAAAAAAAAATATATCTAATGCTTTCGGAAATTATTTTTCTTCAAACCCAAGATTAGCCATTCAAACGTATTTTGGTGATAGCAACGTTGAGAATGCTACTCATTCGGTACTCTCCTGTAACACTTTCTACTGGACCCCTGTAGAATACATTGATGTCATTGAGGTAATGAATAGTCCCAAAAATACGACCTCAGTAGGAATTGATTGCTTGACGACTGAAATTATCAAAACAATTGGCATATACAATTGGCATATAACTAATATTATTACAAATCACCAAAATGGATTTCGTCCAAATAGACCAACAGAGAGTGCTTCCTGTGATCTAATTGAGTATGTTTATACTCACCTAGATGAAAAAGATATGTTGCTGCGCTCTTTTTCGATTTATCAATAGCATTAATACTCTAAATCACTGTATTATGGAAAAAAAACTATATAATCCAGGATTTAGGGATAACATACTATCCTGGCTAATGTCATATCTGAAAGAAAGGCAAATGTATGTAAAACTCAACAATGAGAGCTCAGCTCTCTATGATATTGACTGAGGGTTCCATACTGTGTCCTTTGATTTTTCTGTTTTAACACGCTTTATATCAGCTTCACTTGTATGTTTGTTTGTTTGTTTGTTTGTAACTCCTTTGGGCGCGATTTTGACCCACTTCCAGACGTCCGAATGATTTGAAATTTGGCGGGTGTACATAATTCGGATGACAATGCATTGAGAAATTTTTGTGTGGAAAAAAAAAAAATGGCGGCTCCAATATGGCGTACGAGTTTTGTGATTATGGTCCGATTCGCTTCAAAATTGGTATCTGAGGATTTTCGTGGTCGGAGATTATGATCTTTTTGTCAAAATTGAATATTTCAGAATGGCGGCTCCAAAATGGTGGACGCGTTTTGTGATTATGGTCTGACTCTATTCAAAATTGGTATGTGGGGGTTTTTGGGGTCGGAGATTATGATTATTTCGTCAAAATTGAAAAATTCAAGATGGCGGCTTCAAAATGGTGGCCGAGTTTTGTGCTTATGGTGTGATTCCATTCAAAATTGGTATGTGGGGGTTTTTGGGGTCGGAGATTATGATTATTTCGTCAAAATTGAAGGATTCAAGATGGCGGCTCCAAAATGGCCGCGAGTTTTGTGATTATGGTCCGATTTTAATCAATATTGGAGAATACTAGTTAAAAAAATTCAATAATGATAATAATAGTTTGAGAAACTAAAAACACGCGTTAATAGAAAACTAAACTGAAAAGTTGAGAATAAATAATAGTTTAAAAAAACTTGAAAACACGCTTTTATAGAAAACCAGACTAAATAAATTGAAAATAAGAAAAAAAATTATTTTATTTAAAAAAAAGCGTGGGGTGCATGGTATCAATAATTATATAGTACACTACACACCGAGGCGATACCATACACCCCACGCTTTTTTTTTTTATATTTTTATTTCTTATTTTCAATGTTTTTAGTCTGGTTTTCTATAAAAGCGTGTTTGTTAGTTTTTTTAAACTTATTATTTATATTATCTTCACTTGTATGTTTGTAACCGTATGTTTGTTTGTAACCGACTCCTTTGGGCGCGATTTTGACCCACTTCCAGATGTACGAGTGATTTGAAATTTGGCAGGTGTACATAATTCCGGTGACAATGCATTAAGAAATTTTTGTTGGAAAAAAAAAAAACAAAATGACGGCTCCAATATGGCGTACAAGTTTTGTGGTTATGGTCCTATTCGTTTCAAAATTGGTATCCTTTTGTCAAAACCGAAAAATTCAAGATGGCGGATCCAAAATGGTGGACGAGTTTTGTGATTATGGTCCGATTCTATTCAAAATTGGTATGTGGGGGTTTTTGGGGTCCAATATCATGATTCTTTTATAAAAATTGAAAAATTCAAGATGGCGGCTCCAAAATGGCGGACGAGTTTTGTGATTATGGTCCGATTCTATTCGAAATTGGTGAATAATAGTTAAAAAAATTAAATAATAATAATTATAGTTTAAAAAACTCAAAACAAGCTTTAATAGAAAACAAAACTAAAAAGTTGAAAATAAATGATAGTTTGAAAACTAAAGAACACGCTTTGATAGAAAACGAAACTAAAGAGTAGAGAATAATTTCAAATGAGTTTGAAATAAGAATACAGCGATTAACAACAAATTTATCTCATCGTAAAAAAGCGTGGGGTGCTTTTCAAGATATTTTCATAATGATTCTACTTTTACCAATATCTGTCCATGAAATATTAACAACAATTGACATAAAGCACCCCACGCTTTTTTACGATGAAATAAATTTGTTGTTAATCACTGTATTCTCATTTCAAACTCATTTGAAATTATTTTCTACTCTTTAGTTTAGTTTTCTATTAAAGCGTGTTCTTTTGTTTTTAAACTATCATTTATTTATTGACGATATGCCTGCATATATGAGTACAAAATGTACTGTTATCTTTGCCGATTATTGTTCATTTGCTATTAACGCAGAAAACCCTGAGAAATTAGAAGAAGAACTCAACCTAATATCGCTAGAATTTGCGAACGGGAGTTCCAAAAATTATTCAATTGGTAATTCTTATAAAACTATTTTTATGCAGTTTTACTTCAGGCTAAAAATTCAACTCCCATTGTATATCAACGTTAATGGAAATGCTGTTGAAATGTCGAACTGTACAAAGTTTTTGGGTACCTACATCAATTCCGATATGAGCGGGACACTACACATTGATCATGTTTGTAAAAAAATCAACGGTAGCTACTATGCACTCCTTCAACTGGGAAATATCCTCAGCTTACCGCAGTTAATGAATGTCTATTATGCAATCGTTTACTCTCATATCTCATATAATATAATACTATGGGGTTGCGCCACAAATGCAAATATAGTTTTCATATCTCAAAAAAGAATCATGAGACTAATTTCTAATTAAAACCAACTGAAAGCTGTAAACCATATTTCCTTCAAAACGAAGTCATGACGAAAAGGGAAACAATCTCAATTGGATATTGATAGAAAGATTTTTCTGTGAATTGAAAAATCCACGATTAAAAAGAAGTTATTTTTTGTGAATGTCTAACAGAAAACAACTACTTCCCCGGCTAAAGCCACGCTGGAGATTGAACTACATCTGATGTATTGAAGACCTGGTAAATGCGATGTCTCTCCTGCGTCAATGTTACGAATGATTTCTGGTGAGTACTCTCTTCTGGAAAACATTCTTCTTTGCCTCATTCATCTTTATGAGTTCTGAATTAAGACTGGAATAGAAAATCAAATAACTATCTGCATGAAAATGCAAATTTTTTATTTCAGATTTTTTCTTTTGAGTTAGGGCCTTTTCAGAATATCTATCAGATGTAGTTCAATGTCCAGCGTGACTTTAGCCGGGGAAGTAGTTGTTTTCTGTTAGACATTCACAAAAAATAACTTCATTCAATCGTGGATTTTTCAATTCACAGAAAAATATTTCTATCAATATTCAATTGAGAAGGTTTCCCTTTTCAACATGAATACCCCACAAGAGGTTATCTTGACGATGGAAGATAGTGACTAAAGTTTATCTTTCAGTCGCAGATGATTCCACATCTGATTTTATGAACATTCTGTTTATATTTTCAACAAATCAATCTATCATACCCCATGACAGGTTTTAATGTCAGAAAACACTAATTTCAAAGTGTCTCTCCAAAAGAAATTATTCTAACTTTTTCCATCTTTGCAAAGTGAGATTGCTTCTTGAAAATGTGTTGCCCATTTCTTCCGGTCTTCCTGATGATCGTGAAAGCGTGAAATAGATTTTCGTCGACAAAAATGTATTGAAGACCTAGTGAATGCGATGTCTCTCCTGCGTCAATGTTACGAATGATTTCTGGTGAGTACTCTCTTTTGGAAAACATTCTTCTTTGCCTCATTCATCTTTATGAGTTCTCAATTAAGACTGGAATAGAAAATCAAATAACTATCTGAATGAAAATGCAAATTTTTTGTTTCAGTTTTTCTTTTGAGTTAGGGCCTTTTCAGAATATCTATCAGATGTAGTTCAATGTCCAGCGTGGCTTTAGCCGGGGAAGTAGTTGTTTTCTGTTAGACATTCACAAAAAATAACTTCATTTTAATCGTGGATTTTTCAATTCACAGAAAAATCTTTCTATCAATATTCAATTGAGAATGTTTCCCTTTTCAACATGAATACCCCACAAGAGGTTATCTTGACGATGGAAGATAGTGACTGAAGTTTATCTTTCAGTCGCAGATGATTCCACATCTGATTTTATGAACATCCTGTTTATATTTTCAACAAATCGAAGTCATGACATTCTACTCAATAAACATATACCGCAGTGTTCTCTATGTGAGGAAAAAATTTTGTAAGTACTCAAAAAATTCGGATAATCATATTTTACCAGAAATGGCAATTCACTACAGATTCCAAAACATACATCCAAGTTATGTGAGAAAAGTCCAACATACATGGGTATAAAGTTCTATAACCAGCTACCCAAAGATATTAAAGACGGATCAAATTTTTTTGCGTTCAAAAGAAAACTGAAAACCGTTTTTGTTGAGAGAAGTTTCTATAATTTGAATGAATATACATCTCCTGATGCACAAGGACAATAAGCTTAGTGACTTCAATATGTTTTATGTGATTTGAATGCTCTACTGTTTTATACAAAATGTACTTTTGTGACTTGTCTACTATCACTATTGTGTTCTTGAGGATGAATAAACTATTTTATTTATATTTTATTTTTATACAAAATCCCGATGTTGCTTCGGTCACAAATCCTATGTTGCAGTGTGATGGAGTTCTTTACCTGTCTTTGCTCAGTAGGTCAAGCGGAATAAATGAACCATTTCAAGGCAGAACACTAATTCTGACGATGGTCTTGGTGAATGTACTTTTATGGATGGTGAACCAAGCGTGATTGCCCAAGAGTGAATTACATTTCTCAAATGGTTAATTGAAAAAGATGCTTGGTATTCTTTTGAAGCCGTTGTTGAAAATTTCTTGGGCAACATTAAGAGAGAGGATTGTGAAGGAATTGTATCCAATTTATTGGAAAATTACCACATAAAAACCTTTTAACAAAAAATAAAATAAACCTTCTTAGTCTTGATAACTAAGCTCCTGAATTAATGTAAGTAACTAATTTCGAGTCGGCGCCAAACCATCAAGCAAATGAGTTAGATTCAGCGTAAAATGTTGACATCGAGATGCGCGGTGACATTTTGATGATGTTTTTGAAGTAATTCAATGATCTTCGTTGATTGTTTGTTTGGCGCCGACTCAAAATGAATGAATAAATAAAATTATCTTTCAGAAATTCATTTTATTTCACCTTGAATTTTTTGTCACTAATAATGGGAAATTATGCGACATTAACAAATACATCTTTATAACAGCAACATCATGAGCGTCTCTGCGAACATCCGAAGAGTCTTGCTCAACTGATCTCAGATTCTGATGGTGGAATGAAATCATAACAGTACAGGAGATCCAACTTGTCTCTATATGCAGAGTAATAATCTGGAATCAGTTAAAAATAAAAAATAAAATGTCCCTCGTATTTTTTTCCTACCATTAGGATAATTTTCCAAAGCTATCTCAGAATACAATTGGCTTTTCGACTGACATGTGTTCGGTAACATATCTAGTGACTTTATTAAAATGTTTATTTTTTACTATTCGTCGTCGCACTGAAGTTAATTTTCCAATACGACTTGTAATTTGGCTATCGTAATGATCTGTTTCATAATCGGTGATTTCAGGAGGATTATCGAATATTTGTAGTAATAGTGTTAATATATTTTCAAAACTGTCCTGACCATCCTCAGCAATTCCAATGGACGTTTCGGAAAATCCATTGATTAATTGTAGTAATAATAGGAATAATTTTCCGATACCACCCCGCTCAGAACTGACTTCGTCCTCTCTAAAATCATCAGTGAAATGTTCAGTATTTTCAAAGTTCGTTCCAGAAGAATGGATAATTTGCATTAAAAATCGAACAAATTTGCCAATACCCTCCTCCTCAGAGCTATCCTCTACCGAGTATTTTTCAAAAATATCTCTGATCAATTCTAGTGACAAGAGAATTAATTTTTCAATTCCCTTATAGGGTATCGCTCCAGGAGGATCATTGATAATACGTAATAATAACGGGAAAAAAACTCCGATGCCACTACCGTCCGCGCCTGATCTATTTCCGCCAGTACTTCCATGGAACTTGCTGGAAAGTTTCTTGATTATTTTTAGTGTTAATATAATCAATTTCTCAACGCTATTCCACTCGGTGCTATATTCATCAATTGGTTCTCCATCAGAAATATGTTGGATTATATGTAATAAGAATGGAGATAATTCTTTTATGCCATGTTGCATGGGTTTCTTTTGTCCAGAGAGTTCGTTCAGTAATTCAAATGATAACATCATTAAATCACTTCCCTTGTTTTGAATCATTTTAGGATATTCACCTCCATTGGGATTGTACACGGGAGTCGTTTGAGAAGATTTTTTTATGAACTGTAGTAGTAATCGTATGAATTTTTCAATAACACCCAGCTCTGGTCTATCAATCGCTTCATCTCTAGAGGGATGCCTGAATATATGTAGTGATAAAGGTAAGACCTTTTCGAAAGTGCCTCCTAATCTGTTAAGTTTTCCTCCGGTGGGTTCGGGGGTATTTTGGTGCACATTTCCGAAAAAAGTGATTGACATTGTGTGTGAATCTCCTGGCCCACTCTGCCCAGGATTGAATTCACTATGTGTTCCAGGGAATCCAGGAGTCCCCCAGGATGGTTGACCAAAAAGTTGCGATAATGATGATAAGATTCCATCGGATTCATCTTCCTCATGATGGTCTTCACCTATTGTTGGATTACCAGGATATTCAGGACGTTCAACGATTTGTGATGGGGTACTTTTATTCGAAATAATAGACCCAGGAGGTTTATCGAATATTTGTAGTAATAGTGTTAGTATACTTCCGAAATCATCCTGATCATCCTTAGCGATTTCAACGGGCGTTTCGGAAAGTCCATTTATTAATTGTAGCAATAATAGGAATAATTTTGAGATACCAGAGAACGCAGGTCCATATTCTTCCTCCGTTACATAATCAGGGATTTCAAAGTTGGTTTCAGAAGATTGGATGATTGTATCAATAATCAACGAGTTTTCCAATGCCCTCCTCATCAGGGAGCTCCTCTACCGGAAATCTTTCAGAAATATTACCGATAAATTGTAGTGACAAAAAAACCAATTTTTCAATTCCATTTTGTGGTATCTGTTTGGAAGGATTGTGATAACTCTCAATAAAAAAGGAAAAAAAAATTTCAATACCACTTTGCTCTGAGCTATCGTCCTCGTCTGCGATTTCATTGAACTTGTCAGAAAGTTTCTTGATTATTTTCAGTGTTAATATAATCAATCTCTCAATACTATTCCACTCGGGGCTAGATTCATCAATTGTTTCTTCATCAGATATATGTTGGATTATATGTAATATGAAGGAGATAATCCTTTTATGCCATCTTGCATAGGTTTATTTTGTCCAGAAAGTTCGGTGATTAATGCAAATGTTAACATGAGTAAATCCCTTCCCTGGTTATGATCAATCCTAGAAAATTCACCGTTATCATTGGGATAGTGACCGTTATCATTGGGATAGTACACGGGAGTCGTTTGAGGAGATTTTTTGAGAAAATGTAGTAGTAATCGAATTAATTTTCCAATACAATCCAGCACTGGTCTATCATTCGCTCCATCTCCGAAGGGTTGCCTGAATATCTGTAGTAATAATGGTAAGACATTTTTGAAAATGTCTCTGAATCTATTGAGTTTTCTTTTAGTGGTTTCAGGAGCATTTTCGGGCAGACTATCGAACGGATGTACTAAAATTGAAAGTGAATTGTCGAAAGTACCCGGCCCCTCTGTTCCAGGGAATTCGGGAGTTCCCCAAGTAGGTTGATCAAAAAGTTGCGATAATAATAATGGTATTCTATCGAATCCATATCCTCAGGATGGTCTTCATCTGTTGTTGAATAACCAAGGTTTCCAGGGTGTTGATGTTCAGCCATTCGTGGTGGTGTTCTTCCATCCCGAATAAAAGGCCTAGGAGGTTCATCGAATATTTGTAGTAATAGTGTTAATATATTTCCAAAATCATCCTGATCATCCTCAGCAATTTCATTGGTCGTTTCGGAAAGTCCATTGATTATTTGTTGTAATGAAAGGAATAATTTTCCAACGCCACCAGGCACAGATCTATCTTCGTCTTCTGTGAAATCATCAGGGAAATATTCAGGCATTCCAGAAGGATGGGTAATTTGATTTAATAATCGAACGAATTTTCCAAGACCCTTTCCCTCAGGAAGGTGCTCAGCCGAATACTTTCCAAAAATATCACTGATCAATCGAAGTGACAGAAGAATTAGTTTTTCAATTCCATTTTGTGGTACCTTCTCGAAAGGTTCGTTGATAATTCTCGATAACAACGGGAAAAAAATTTCGATACCACTTTGCTCTGAGCTATCGTCCTCGTCTGGTCCATATTCGTTAGCGATTTCATTGAACTTGTCAGAAAGTTTCTTGATTATTTTGAGTGTTAATATGATCAATTTCTCAACACTATTCCACTCGGTGCTAGATTCATCAATAGTTTCTCCATCAGGAAAATGTTGGATTATATGTGATATGAATGGAGATAATTCATTTATGCCATGTCGCATTGGTTCATTTTGTTCAGAAAGTTCGTTGAGTAATTCAAATAATGATATGATTACATCACCTCCCTGGTAATGAATGATTCTAGGATATTCACTGTTATAATTGGGATTGTACACGGGAGTCGTTTGAGAAAAGTTTTTGAAAAAGTGTAGTATTAATCGAATTAATTTTTCAATACCACCCAGCTCTGGTCTATCAATCCCTCCATCTCCAGTGGGTTGCCTGAATATCTGTAGCAATGATGGTAAGGACTTTTCGATAATGTCTCTCAATCTATGGGGTTTTCCCCCAGTGGTATCAGACATATTTTCAGGCAGATGATCCAACAAATGTACCAGAATTGAAAGTGAATTTTCAGGACTACCCGGCCCTGGATAAACGACTGTTTCAGGGAATTCAGGAGTACTCCAAGGAGTTCGATCAAAAAGTTGCGATAACAATGGTAGTATTCTATTGAATGCATCTTCGTCAGAATGGTTTTCATCTGCTGTTGGATTACCAGGGTTTCCAGGACGTTGACGTTCTGCGATTTGTGATGGTGTAATTTCCTCCGGAATAATAGGCCTAGGAGGTTTATCGAACATTTGTAGTAATAGTGTTAATATATTCCCGAAACCATCTTGATCATCCTCAGCAATTGCATTGGTCGTTTCGGAAAGTCCATTGATTATTTGTTGTAATAGTAGGAATAATTTTCCAATACCACCAGGCACATATTCATCTACGTCTTCTGTAACATCGTCAGTAAAATGTTCAGGGATTTTAGAGTTCAATCCAGGAGGATGGGCCATTTGGAGTAATAATCGAACGAATTTTCCAATGCCTCCCCTCTGCCGAATATTTTTCAAAATATCACTGATCAATCGAAGCGACAGAAGAATTAATTTTTCAATTCAGTTTGTGGTACCATCCCGAACGATTTGTTGATAATTCTCGATAATAACGGGAAAAAAACTTCGATACCACTTTGCTCCGAGCTACCGTCCTCGAGTGGTCCATTTCCGCTAGCTATTTCATTGAACTTGTCAGAAAGTTTCTTGAATTATTTTGAGTGTTAATATAATCAATTTCTCAACATTATTCCACTCGTTGCTTAATTCATCAATTGTTTCTCCATAAGGATGATGTTGGATTATATGTAATATGAATGGAGATAATTCATTTATGCCATCTCGTATAGGTTCAGTTTGTTCGGAAAGTTCGTTGAGTAATTCAAATGATGATATTATCAATCCAGTATCCTGGTTATGAAGATTTTTAGGATATTCTCCCTTATCATTGGGATTGTACACGGGAGTCGATTGACGGGACTTTTTGAAAAAGTGTAGTAGTAATTGAATGAATTTTCCAATACCACCCTTATCATTGGGATTGTACACGGGAGTCGATTGACGGGACTTTTGAAAAAGTGTAGTAGTAATTGAATGAATTTTCCAATACCACCCAGCTCTGGTCTATCATTTGCGCCATCTCCGGAGGGTTGCCTGAATATCTGTAGTAATAATGGTAACATTTTTTTGAAAATATCCCTTAATCTATGAGGTTTTTCCCCAGGGGTGTCAGGTGTATTCTCGGGCAGATGTTCGATAAATTCAATAAAATTTTGAGGTGATTTCCGGAACTACTCGACTTGGGATTAAATTCACCATCTGTTCCAGGGAATTCAGGAGTCCACCAAGAAGGTCGACTAGAAAGTTGCGATAATAATAATAACATTTTATCAAATTCGTCTTCGTCAGGATGGTCTTCATCTGCTGTTGGATTACCAAGGTTTTCAAGACGTTGACGTTCTGCGATTTGTGATGGTGTAATTTCCTCCGGAATAATAGGCCTAGGAGGTTTATCGAACATTTGTAGTAATAGTGTTAATATATTTCCAAAACCATCCTGATCATCCTCGGCAATTTCATTGGTCGTTTCTGAAAGTCTGTTGATTATTTCTTGTAATAATAGGAATAATTTTCCAATACCACCAGGCATAGATCTATCTTCGTCCTCTGTAACATCATCAGGAATTCAGAGTTTGATTGAGAGGATGGGTGAGTTGTGTTAATATCGAACGAATTTTCCAAGCCCTCCTCCTCAGGTTGCTCCTCTGCTGAATATTTTTCAAAAATATCACTGATCAATCGAAGTGACAGAAGAATCAATTTTTCAATTCCATTTTGTGGTACTTTCTCGGAAGGTTCGTTGATAATTCTCGATAATAACGGGAAAAAAATTTCGATATCACTTTGCTCTGAGCTACCGTCCTCGTCTGGTCCATTTCCGCTAGCTAGTTTATTGAACTTGTCAGAAAGTTTCTTGATTATTTTGAGTGTTAGTATAATCAATTTCTCAACACTATTCCACTCGTTGCTGAATTCATCAATTGTTTCTCCATAAGGAAGATGTTGGATTATATGTAATATGAATGGAGATAATTCATTTATGCCATCTCGTATGGTTCAGTTTGTTCGGAAAGTTCGTTGAGTAATTCAAATGATGATATTATTAATCCAGTATCCTGGTTATGAAGATTTTTAGGATATTCTCCCTTATCATTGGGATTGTACACGGGAGTCGATTGACGGGACTTTTTGAAAAAGTGTAGTAGTAATTGAATGAATTTTCCAATACCACCCAGCTCTGGTCTATCATTTGCGCCATCTCCGGAGGGTTGCCTGAATATCTGTAGTAATAATGAAGAGAACTTTTTGAAAATGTCTCTTATTCTCGGAAGTTTTCTTCTAGCAATTCCAGGAGTATTTTCGGGCACTTGTTCAGATAGTTTCAATAACATTGAGAGTGATTCATCGGGACTACCTGGCTCAGGAATATTTTCATCAGGAGGGGAAGGATGTTCGAGAAATTTTGATAACATGAATAAGATTCTATCGAATCCATCTTCCTCAGAATGGTTCATATCTTTTGTAGGATCAACAATGTTTTCAGGGCCATATCCTTTCGATGGTGTATTTCCATCGTATTCAGGAAACTCCCTAGGTGGTTGATTGATCAACTGTAGAAGTAATGAAAGTAATTCATCAATGTTGGGTTGATTCGTTTGACTCCTCCCAGTAACTTCAGTGATTATTTGTGTTATTAGAGGAGCCAAGTTCCTAGCATCATCACGATCAGGACTATTTTCACTATTCGATCCATCACCGTTAGGTTTTCTAATCAATTGTAATAGTAATAGGAGTAATCTCTTAATACTTCCAGGCTTCATCTGATTCTTCTCAGAAGTACCCCCAGAAGATTCGTGGAATAGCTCTACTACTAGACGACTCAATTCTTTAATAACAGGGCCATTTTTACCATTGTCTTCATTAAGTCGATTGGTCAATTGTAGTAGTAATGACAGTAATTTAGTTATTTTACTCTTATTCCTCGTTTCATATAGTGCTGGTGAGCTATCTTCGTCTCCGGAAAAATATTGTTTCCTTTCAATAAACTGTAAAAATGGGAGTATTTCTTCAGCAATGACTCGCTTAGTCTTGGATTCATTCTTTGGTCTATGTCTCGAAATATCGATATTTGTGTCGAATGGTTCATCAATATAATCTAGCGTCAGTAAAATCATATTTTCCTCATGTCTATCAGTTTGGCTCCTAGAGGATCCATGAATGATATTCATTAAAACTGAAATTAATCTTTCAATATTACTTTTCTTGAAGCTATCTCCATATGCCGCATGATCATCAGATCGTTCGTTGATTAAGCGTAGTAATGATGAAATGATTTCCATAATCCTTCCACCTCCTTTCTCAAGACGATCTGAGCGATGCGTCTTTGGATACCTCTCTCTTGACCGATTGTTGATGACATCATAGGCAAACTTAGTTACCTTTCCAGGAATTTTTGTCAATATATATTTGAATATACCTTTTCGCATGGCACCATCTTCCTTTTCATGTTCCTCAGGAGGGCTCTGTTTGTCATCTGCCTCAGAGTGCTGTACTGTATTTTTGGTTTCACCTTCATCAGGGCTCCGTGATACCCTTCGAATTTTGCCTCGATTTTTCACCGGATTTGATTCCTTGGATGTTTCTTCATACTCTCCAATGGAATTTTGCATCACTGCTGGACTCCGACGGAGGTTTCTTCTACGCAGTTCTTTTTCGGTTTCTTCCATAGATTTCTTGATCCAATCAAGGAAGAGGTCAAGTTTTATATATTCGGTAGCTTTGCCAATACACGAAGGATTGAATGAGGATACCAAACCAATGAGAAGCTTCTTTCGTGTTTTGGGATCCATCCAGATCAGTGGAGCGCCATAATCTCCTGTACATGCTACTAGATCGGTGCAAATTTTATCATTTTCAAATAGTCCATCTCGATAACTTACACACTCATAATTTGGTGTTATTCGTGGGGAGGCTTCTCTGAGAATACCCCCCTCGGATCCCCAGCTCGTCACATGTGCCAATTGATGTGTTAGGTTTTCTGGAATTGAAAATTCGAATTATATATTAACTCTGAATGGAATATTCGTTGTAAGAGTAAATTAGTTTAGTCGAGAAATGAGTTTTCTGAAACCAAAAACAATAAAGAGGGGTTCAGTTTTGTGGAAATAACTCAAAAACTATAAGCCATAGCGAAAATCGGAGACAATATTCTTAAAGATGAGGAAATTTCCAATGAAAAAGCACAAGACTCCTATCCATTATTCATAATTCAATGCTGAAAATAGGGTTCCGCGCGCGCCTTCTCCAAAGAGAGTACACCAAATAACATATTTTTTTTATAGTATTACATATTAATTTTAGACCAGTGCTGAAGCCTTTGAAAATGGTAAAAAGTGAAAAAAAAAAATATAAGTAGGATGAAACCCATCGGAAAAGGAAGAGAATATAACAAAAATGAAAGGAAAAATAATTTACGGGCGATCTGAGGTCGGGAAGTGGAAGGGGTGAGTTTTTAAGGATAAAAAACCGTTTATCTCGATTTCCGGCAAAACTACAGGTCCTATTGGAAAAACTTGAGGAGCAAAGTTGTAGGTAATAAGAAGATCTACAACTTTTGTTCTCACACTTTTTTCACATAACCTCAAAATTTATGTGAAAAATTCAAATAACCAAGTTTTTGGTTTTTTATTTTTATTTTCTACAACAATTTTTTGTTTTTCACGAAATTTGGTGAAAATTTTCTTTTTTATATTCCAAACACACTGTGATTTTTTCTATTTGAAATATATATGTTTTCACCTCATTTCGACTTAATATCGAAAAAGCACCCAAATATTCAATCGAGAATTCTCCCGTCACAATTTCAGCTTTTTTAAAAAAGTTGGTGGGATTTTTGTTCGTTGAAATCTCTACTTTCTGATGGTATTAGGAAAAAGTACATTACTATGACAGAAAATGCAAAGAAACGAAAAAAACTTGAATCCGAATTTAATAAGACATCTACAATATTTTGAGAAAGTTGTAGAATCTTTTTTAAATTATATGCGTAGATGCCTATTTATTGCTATATCTAAATAACTCATATACCTGAGTGAGCTACGGAAAATTTTAGCCCATCAAAAGGTATTTCATAGAGAAGTGGGGAAGGGGCTAGGAGGGTCTGGGCCTTACTACCTGTTATTTCTTTGCATTTTCTGAGAACATTTACCATAGTAATGTATATTTTTTCTACACTATCAGAAAGTAGAGATGATTTCAACGAACAAAAAGCCCACCGACTTTTTTAAAAAACCTGATATTTTGACGGGAGAATTTCTGATTGAAAATTCGGGTGCAATAAAAAAAATTACAGTGTGTTTGGGACATAAAAAAGTAAATTTTCACCAAATTTCGTGAAATTTTTTTTTTTTTGTAAAAGGTAAAAATAAAAAACCAAAAACTTGGTTATTTGAATTTTTCACATAAATTTTCAGATTATGTGAAAAAAGTTTGGATACCAAAGTTGTAGAGCTTTTTATTACCTACAACTTTGCCCTTCAACTTTTTTTCATAGGATTGTAGTTTTGCCAGAAATCGAGATAAACCGTTTTTTACTCTTGAAAACTCACCCCTTACCCGTAAAATATTTTTCCTTCCATTTTTGTTATATTCTCTTCCTTTCCCAATGAGTTTCATTCTAGTATAATTTTTTTTTGTTTAAAAAATTATCGACCCTGGTCTATTTGAAAATTTGAATGAATTATGGTGTGTTTTTAACACTTGAAAGAACAAGGTCCCGTTGGAAAAACAAATAAGTTGATTTTTCAACGAGTTAGGCATTTGTTGATTAGTTTTCGGACCTCGGTCTCCATAAAAACATGTTTAAATAATAGATCTCAACATGTTTCGCTCCTTGCAGTCCTTCTTATATACACATGAAACCTCATTTGAAGGTATTTTCCTTCTCAATATCAAACAACAAAAATAAATTAATTCTATCGATTCGTTATCGAGATAAAGGAACTTGAAGTTGGGAAATCACGTTTTATTCACCTAATCAATTAAATTAACATCTAACAATGCAACTGTTTAAAGATAATTATCATTGTCAAGGAATCAAATGATCTAACAGTTTACCAACAAATAACTTGCAATTCCGTTTCAAATTTTAATTTCATCCCCATTTACTCGATCGAAAAAATTTTAAGGTGCTTAAGAATCGATAAAAAAACGTTCTCTCGAATTCGACTCAAATGCGAGTACAACAAAAACGTGTATGAGATAATTTTTTTCGCCAAATCGCAATTGTGGACGTCTATCAGTGTCAAACTGATCTTTGATTGAATGACATTAGAGTAAATTACTTGACTAAAGCTGCTGAATATCTTTCCGCAATAATGGTGTATACGATCGCGGAAAGAGTTGAAGTAATAACATTTTTTTTAAGAATGATGAGTGCGGTAACCATACAGCTAATTTGTTCAATAAAACGCATCCAGATGAACTTGTTGCTAGAAAATACGTTCTAGAATTAGAGCAAAAATTTCCTCAAACTGCATCAGTAGCCAACAAGAAACGAGACCCAGAACGTGAATTTCCGTTGAGAAATAACCTGTTGAAGTTGCACTTTCAGGACAAGTTCATGCAGACCCAACATTGAGCACAAGGAAATTGGCCAGTGCTACCAATATCAGTAGAACCAGTAGTCGCCGAATCCTGAAACATCATAAATTCCCCCCCTACAAAATACATTTGGTACACCAATTGAATGAAGATGATTTTGATAGGCGACAGGAATTTTGTGAAATTATGACTACGAGAATAGATGCTGATGAGAATTTATTTTTCAACGTCTGCTTTCCTGATGAGTCTATATTCTTTTTGAATTCGACTGTGAATCGTCATAATTGTCGTTATCGGTCAGATGCCAATCCACATGTCCAAGTCCATACTCAAACTCCCCAAAGACTCAATGTCTGGGCCGGTATTTTTGGGGACCGTTTAATTGGACCAGTATTTCTCGACGGTAACCTGACAGGTGAAACGTATTTGTAATTATTGAATGAATTTGTTTATCCACAATTAGTAGACATCATTGAAAATGATGATCGTTACCATGAATACCACTTGATATTTCAACATGACGGGGCACCTCCACATTATGCACAGTCTGTTAGGGCGTTTTTGGATAGAATGTTTCCTGGAAGTTGGATTGGGAGGCTGTATAGAGTGGCCAGCCAGATCTCCAGATTTAACCCCACTCGACTTTTTTCTGTGGGGTCACTTGAAAAACATAATCTTCGCAACCAAACCAGAATCTCTGGAAGATTTACGAAGGAGAATTATTGAAGAATGCCGTCGAATAACGCCGGAAATGCTACGAAATGTGGGGTCTCGTTTTGAACAGAACTTGTACTGTTGTATGGAAATGAGTGGTAGACAGCGAACGTTCAGATCATTGACTATAATAATTATTGCGACAGTTGCTTTATCAGATATTGTTTTTATTGATTGAGCGAATAAAAAGTTATTTCCCAACTTCAAGTTCCTACATCTCGAAAACGAATCTATAGAATTAATTTATATTTGTTGTTTATATTGAGAAGGAAAATACCTTTCAAATGAGGTATCACTCGCCATATGTTGCCATTTAGAAATTTAGGGGTGGTGTCACAGCTCCGAGGGATGGAATGTAGTCCCCCTCGAAAATGTAGTTGACGTGTCCGAGCGTTTTTATATATTTCGGTTCTGCCGAATAGTGTTCATACAGAGCCACTGTTTCGTTTTCAATGGCCCACTCTGTATACCTTCAGTTGTTGAAACTTTGCTACAATCGTCTTATATTGATCCTCGTCTTTCGAGCCCCATTTATTTTATATTACATCCAACTGTTGAATTTGACTCATTATCAAACATCTCTGGATTCGATAACATGCCATGAAATTTCTGATTTTTGAGCACCCAAGTAACATTGAGGTGTTGCTTATACTTATTTGAATCTCCAGGCATTTATCATATGGATCCAGGAAAATTCTGTGAAAATTGTTAAACTAAAGTTTTTTTTTCAAATAACAACCACATTTAATTCACCAAATCATTTCCTCACAGGATTTGTTGATCTCATATATTGTTTGGATTTGTTCGGAGCTGAAATATAGACGTCACGATTTTTGAAATCCCTCCAGATCCAAATCAACGACTTTTTGAGCGCGGGCCAGGCACCTATTTAGGTGAGCGATCTTGGACAAACAGTTCGGGAGATGTATTAGTGACCAGTTGTAATTCTGAAGTGCCCGTATACCTATCGGACTAGAAATCGTAATGTCTGTCAGTTCGAAGTGGTGATTCCAAGTATGAATTTTTGTCGAGTGAAGTATGTGTGTTGGACGGCTAGTGGGTGAAAGTCTGGTGTTTTGTGGTTAGCTGACGGATTCCGGGCAGTCAATGATAAAAGTCACTTCTGGAAAAAACGTCTGAGCTAGGTCAGTGGATAAAGCAGTGTACATGCATATACCTCTGATGCGGAGCCCATTTCAGAGGGTGTATCTGGTCGATTATATCGTTTGTCGTATTTTGACATTTCAAATGACCTAGACATTTCGACTACCTAGTGACAAAATGTGTATTATATTAATTTCACATACCAATGAAAAAGAACGTGTACTGATGAACAAATGACAAGTTTTTGTATTATGAGTAAGTGAATATGCGAAATGAATTGGCAACAATTGAAAAAATGTTTAAAATAACTCTCAGGCGGTGGTAGAGCCTATTTTCAAGTTCTAAATAAGTAATGGTTATGTATGCGGATTTGAGAGGCTTTCCTCCATAAATATGATACTCTCACTTACCTTTTAAGTCAGAAATTGGTATTGGTGAGACGAATTTGTTGAAACGTATTCTCTCGGTTAGCTTGATGATGGCAATTTCTTGTCTATCTTCTGGAATAAGAATTCGGTCTCCATTCAATATATAACTCAGTTGTGTGGGTTCTTCTTTAGATATGTTAGTTGCTCCTAGAGTGACGCGTATTGGTAGATTCCTGCGAAAATATGCATATTTCATATACCCATACTGACTACGAATTCAGAACAATGTTGGTTGGGAATAACTTATTAATAATAGCCTATTGAGTCTTCGCATCCATGGAAAGCATTGCAAGCAGAATGTTCAACATAGTGGTGTTAAAACGGAATAGGCTAGTTCACATTTTAAAAAACGTGTATAGTTATTCTAATCCCGATTGGAACGGCAATAAAATAAGAGCACTACGGGGAGTGTTCATATGCACTGCACGGAAAATGGGAAATTCATATACTACTAGTGTTTTTACTTCCAAAGCGTCCCTGGTAATATCATAAGAAAGTTAAGTGGTGGGGCACTAGTTGCCCAGATTATCAGTAAAGGCGCTATCAAATATATTTGAGGAATAAAAGCTCGGCTAGCTGGATTGGACATATGTTATCTGAAGCCGCATGATTTTCACATTTCACAATATTCCTTAATAAGTGCCGTGTGTTGGTGAGGTTAGGAATCATCCATTGAAAATAATTTTATCAATATGGCTTTCTGGAGACCTTTCGAAACAAATAATTGAATTCAGTTGAGATAACATGTGTCTACTTTTACATGGGATGATCAATTGCTATGATTGTAAGAATAAGTAACTGAAAAAAAACCACTGGAAAATAATATACCGACGCCAATGTCAAGGTGGCAATTGGAAAGAGAAATCCTTCACGAAACTTTTTATGTCGGTCCAATTGGGATTAGAAATACTATAACTTATATTGTAGAGTTTGAGGTTTATGGAAAAATTGAAATGCAGTTCGTGTTTTCCAGAGAATGAATGTCCTATTTTTTCGACGAATGATTCGTTAGCTTGATTAGTGGCTTTTTCAGAATCAATAATTAAATTCTGAAATCGAACTTTCTGACTGGCCGCACTAGCGGTTTTTTGTATTTTCACATTATCCAGTCTTTTTTTAAATTTATATATATATATATATATATATATATATATATATATACAGTGGGGAATAACGGGGATCTTCAGTCAGCACAAGTTTTGAACTATGAAAAACTCTTTAATACGTTGGACCGAGCTTTCGTTTCAATTTTGAAACTTCTTCAGGGTCCTAAAATATGTAAATTACATTATTGAGAAAAAAATACTTAAAATGAAGGAAGTACTTACAGTAATCTGAGTGGTTGATTAATGAACATTAACAAAAAAAAACGTAAAATATGTAAATATTTGTCGGAATGGTGTTATATCTTTGACGTTTCGAGTGACATTGAAGGATTTGAAATGACAACCTATGATTAATCGTCAGAAAAATATAAAATATGTAGTGGGTGTGTTAATTTTTTTATTTATTCTTTGAGAATCATCAGTTTTAATCCATTTGTAAAAGATAACTTTAGATTTTGCTAAGATTTTATTTTTGTTCATATTTTGATTGGATTTATTAATTTCAATCATTTCAAGAAATAATCTTTTAGAGAAATTTTTTCTGAATGTAAAATTGTGCTTCCTCGAATGATATTTTATGGCCTGTTTCAATAGCATGTTGAGCTAATGCACATGATTTCTTGTTGAGTCTTATATCACTTCTGTGAGAGATAATACGATTATTTAAAGTTCTTGAACTTGTACCAATATAGTTCAAATCACAGTTGTTACATGGTATGCTGTAGACAACATTTAATTTCTTCCAATCTGGTGTGGGATCTTTTAACCTCGTATTTAAATTTCCAATAGTCTTGATATTTTTTTGTGAAATTTTTATGTTACTTTCATTCTTGAATAATTTAATTATATTTGATGATAGAATTCCTATAGTAGGAATTAAAAATAAATTATCCTTTCATTTTATTTTCTGGTTTTTGTGTCATCATTATTAATTTGTCTATCAGAGTTGGTATTGAAAAGAATTCTGTTAAGAAGTTTTTTTGGGTAAGAATTATCTAGTAAAATATTTCTGAGAATTTAAAAAATTTTGTTTTTCAATGAGGGATGAACCAACATCTCGATTCTTTTTTTCATGCAAAGAATCAAATTTATTTTCTTTCTTTTTGAGTGGAAGGAATGATAGTTTATGTATCTTTCAGAGTTTGTTGGTTTTATATACCAATCTGTGATTAGTGAATTGTTTTCTCTACGAATTATTCTAGTATCTAAAAATGGAATACTTTTATTTTTTTCTAATTCAATTGTGAATTGTAAATTTTTATTGTAGTCATTCACTTTTCTTAAAATTTCATCGGATTTATCCATTGGTATTGCACAAATAATATCATCTACAAATTTTTTTAAAAATGGAACTTTAAAGGTCAATTGTGGTAATATTTCTTCGAAAAGGTCATCCATTACATACGAAGCAATGATTGGTGAGATGGTAGCTCCCATAGGTGTTCCAAGGATTTGTTTGTAGCAATTTCCTTCGTACGAAAAGAAACTAGATTTGAATATGAATTGAATGATTTCTAAAAATTTTGTTTGTGAAATATTACAGTGTTCTTCAATTTTACTCCATCTTTTAGTTATACTTTTCAACACTAATTCTATCGGTATGTTACTGAATAAGGAAACAACATCTAGGCTTATCAAGACATAGCTTTGTGGAAGTTGTTTTTCGTTTATGAATTTAGAAAACTCGAAAGATATATATATATATATATATATATATATATATATCTGTGGCTTGGTTCTAAAAGGGCCAATGTTAAAATGAAAGAATTTGAGAAAATTGCATTTAAAGTTTTGATGAAACTATAAAATCAAATAATGATAGAAAATAATTAATTTGATTATAAATTGCTGCAAATACTTATTAGGTTCATGAATACGAGTCATTTTTTGGATTATGAAAAAACATATATTCAAAAAAAAAGTGACATTGGTCATTTTAGAACCAAGCCACAGATATATATATATATATATATATATATATATATATATATATATATATATATATATATATATATATATATATAATTCTACTGTACGTGTGTTGTCACTGCACTCCTCCTAAACGGCTGGACCGATTTGAAAGAATTTCCGTGTATGCGTTCGGGTGGCGCCCTGGATGGTTTAGATTCACAAATCATCCCCCTAAATGTTGAGAGTGGTCCACCCCTCAATTTTTGTTTTTATTTTTTAGACAAAATTTTGTGTTTTTATTTTTTTATGATACAGCATTTAAAAATACATACAACCCTGAACTTTCACCATCCTACGATCAACCCCTATTTTTTTGTCAAGATTTTTATTATTTTGTCATGTCTTAGAATAAAAAAATTCATATTACTCTTAATTCACCCTTCTACGATCAACCCCTATTTTTTATTATTTTTTAGGAAAACGGGATAACGGGAATATTGGGATAACGAAAAAACAGGAAAACGGGATAACGGGATGACAGGATGAGGGAATAACGGGAAAACGGAATAACGGGATAAAAAAAACGGGATAACAGGAAAACGGATAACGGGAAAACGGGATAACGGGATGACAGGATAAGGGGATAAGGGGTAAAGACAAAAAGGGGTAACAGGAAAATGGGATAACAGGAAAACGGGATAACGGGATAACGAGATGACGGGATAACGGGAATAACGGGATAACGTAAAAACGGGATAACGGGATGACAGGATAAGGGGATGACGGGGTAAAGACAAAAAGGGGTAACAGGAAAATGGGATAACGGGATAACGGGATAATTTTAGGGAAAAACATTTCAGGGAACATAGAAATTTGGACAGGACAACGTCCATCGGGTCCGCTAGTAATAATTTAAATTTTCTGATTATCGAGATAATGATAAGAGCATTAATTGAACCCGACTTGAGTCGGCGCCGAACAAACAAACCAACAAATTAAATACGTGAATCGTAAAATCATGGCTGAGGGATGCGCGGCGGCGGCGTGTCTCTTCGCCGGAAATTTCCGAGCGTCCTCGAAGTCAATAGCTACCCGAATGAGCATGTTAGGGCACACGTCGTTGCGAGTGTGCGCGTGAGGAGAGCGCATTTTTGAATTGTTATTGTTTATCACTAGAGATTTCACGTTGCATTTTTACGTTATTCTGTTTTGATAATTTCTTTGTAATTTAATGATCTTTGTTGATTGATTTTTGGCGCCGACTCAAAATTAGTTACTTATATTAGTTTAAGAGCTCAGTAATTGAGACTAAAAAGGTTTCTTGACATGGTTTTTCAGGTAACCTTCCACACTCTGAAAATGAAAATATAATCAGGAAAATCTATACAAGTGTAGGGAGGCCAAATTCAGAATACTGACAAATAGAATAATTTTTCTTCAGGAAATATGATTTGGTGAACGCAGTAACTTGTCGGGGTGAATTAATTAGTTTGCCCTTTCTACACTTGTTAGGATTTTCCTGATTATATTTTCATTTTCAGACTGTGGAAGGTTTCCCAAAAAATAATGTCAAGAAATGTTGTTACTCCACAAAAAATCACGTTAATTCACTACTAAAAGGATTCATTTTATTTTTTGCTTTTCAGTTTTTTCTTTCGTCGGTTTAATTTTTTGTTAAAAAGTTTTTATTTTTAATTTTTTTGTTGCTACTCGTTACTACCTACTTAATTTGGATTACTTTCAAAATACTTACTTACCCACCTTACTTCAACAATTAACTGTTATATACTATAACTAGCCGGTACCAGCGACTTCGTCCGCGTTGATTTTTTTTTTTGTGACGACTATTACAAATTCACTCACCCCTTTGAGGACAGAATTTCTAAAAATACTGAAACACGTACTTATTTATTTGTAACAAAGACCTCAAATACCAATTTTTATGCCCCTTACTTTAAAACTAACGGAACCCTCAAATAAAATTTCAGCCCCCTTAGGGGTTGCATTTATAAAAACAGTGAAACATGTATTTCTTTACCCCTTACAAAGACCTTAAATACTTTTCTTTATGACCTAACTTGAAAACTAACGGAACCCCTATACAAACTTTCCCCCTCCATTTCAGCCCTTCAAGGATTTAATTTCTAAAAACACTGAAATATATGTTTCTTCTATTTGTAACAAAAACTTCAGATATCAATTTTTATGACCCCAACTTGAAAACTAACGGAATTCCTATACAAACTTCCAATCCTAATTTAACCCGCATTTCAGCGTTTTAGGGGTTGAATTTCCAAAAACACCGAAACATGTATTTTTTTTTAAATTTTTATGATTTTAACTTCAAAACTATCTATATAGACTTTCAACCCCTATTTTACCCCTTTGGGGTTGAATTTATCTTTATTTGTGAAGAAGTGCCCAAATACTACTTTCCATGACTCAATTTCAAAACCATCTGTACTTTTATTTTCAACCTTGAATACGATTTCTCAATTTTCCACAATCCTTCGTATACAGATAATACAATACATAGAATTTCGACTCATTCCTACCAACACAAAGTAGCTGCATACACTAGTATGATCCACAGACTAGTGAATGTCTGTCAGAAGTAAATTTCAATAAAGAATAAAATATAATTAAACAAAGTGCAGCCACTATCGGATATAACTCAAGTTTAGTTGACAGCATTCTATCGAAAAAACTCTATGAAAAGGCAATTCAGGAAGTTCATCCAACCTATTTAAATACAATGTCAAATTTCAGGGTTATTACTTATTTTGGCAAATTTTCGGATACAATTTCTAATTAATTTAAACATAAAGATATTTATATTGCTCACAGAACAAAGAATACTTTGGGAACATTTAATAAAAACAACAAAGATCGAATTGAAAAGTCCGACAAATCTGGAATATATAAAATAACTTGTGGTACTTGTCCAGTTTGAACTTTCAAGCAACGCATATCCGAGCATAGAAACAGCTTTATTAAGAGCAAATCTAATTCAACTTTCGCTAACCATCTCCTGACTGAAAATCATTGCTTTGCTAATAACTTTGAACTTCTGTATTTCGAAAAGAAAGGTCAAAAACTCAATCTCCTAGAAAGCTTAGAGATTAACAAAGACAAGAACTCACAAATGACCAGAATAATTTGAATAATAAGCCCCTTTTAAATCTGTTTACTAGAAATTGAATAATCTTTCGTCCAGTAATCACTTAATTACCTAATATCCAACTGACTAAATGCTCCTATTTATTTATTCATTCACGACATTGTCAATTCAACAGAAGTCTTCATATATTATAATCACATTACAAATTGCCCTAATTACTACTTAATTCTACAACATAAAAAAAAAATATAAAAATACTATTGAGAAAATAAATAAAAATGTTTTCTTTTGAAAGAGATATTTTACATATTTGAGAAATCTACTTAGAACTGTGTTTATTGGCTTGGTTCAGCATTTTAACGATTGACTCATTTTGCTCATATTTTGTATGGTAAAAGGAAATATTAAATATTTCAGAATTACGTGTCCTCTGATTCACCTTAAATGTTATGAGCTCTAAGATTTCTCGTAAATTTTTATTACCCTTTGTATAAAAATACAAGACTTGCTTCGAACCTTATATGTTCTAATGTGTTTGAATTCAGGGTTTCCATGATTGTTTTATATTCATACTCTCCTCTAGCATAACCTAACCTATATGCACAGTACCACAAAAACTGCCCTCAAGCAAGTCACTGTCAATACTATAGAGTTGGATTCAGTAATGGAGCAGTATAGCAGTTTGACGATGGTCACATTGGATGAATTAGAGTACCTGAGAATAAATCCTAACATTTTCAAAGAACGTAAAGCCACATCATTTATGGGCTGTTTGAATGACATTTTTGAATCAAATATAATTCCCAGACCTTTGACATTATCTGTTTCACCAAGAGCTGTTCCTTTGATTTTATATTCAAACTGTATAGGAGGTTTTGATCTGCTGGAAGTGATGTTATGACACCTATCAGTGATCAACTGTAACATATTAATATCGCACCAACGTGAGAAGTTATTTGGGTCATATTGCAATGATTCGACTTCTCTTGAACTATTAATTATAGGGAACATCTTAAGATCGTCAGCACACAGAAGAAATTTTCTCTGAAGGACACTACAATCTACATCATCAATGAATAAATTGAACAATATCGGACCCAAATGTGAACCTTGAGGTACTCCTGAAGTTACTGTAACCGGCATCGAAATGGAGTTTCTATATTTAACATACTGTACTCTTCCATTGAGATAACTTCAAATCCATTCCGAAACTTGACCATTTGTACAATAGCATTAGTTTTGCGATTAATAGTTCATGGTTACACGATCAAATGCTTTCGCTAAATATCACCTATTTCTTATTCTCAAACCATTTTGGTATGAAATTAATTGGTAAGATTCACCTTGGCTAAAACCATGTTGTTGACTGGAGATAATGTGTCTGCAGTTCCAAGAAAGTTTATTGGTAATTAAGTTATCCAGCATTTTTGGAAGTTCAGACTGATTGCGTACTGCCCTGTAGTTCCTTATGTTATTATGACAGACATTTTTAATATAGGTTTCAGATAACTATGGTTCCAAAGTCTGGAAATTGTGTGTTTCTTGAAGACGTATTAACCCTTTGTTGACGGGCGGTACTCTGAAGTACTGGATTTATTTTAATTCAAATAAATCATGTTATCATTGAGATAGTTCTGCCACGAGACAGTTGAATTAGGAAAGTATTTCGACGGAATTAAAAAATTTCAAAAGACTTTTCGATTTGAAACGCGAAAAAAAATTTTTTGAAGGGCACTTGCCCCCCCAATCGACTTGAAAAAATTTCTTCGTTATAGAAAGTCGACGACTCAAAAAATTGGTGTCCCCGAAAAGCACAGCCAAAAAAAATTTTCAGACCCGCTTCCCCCTCTCCCCCTCACTAGAAATCATACGTCATGGGAAAAAATTATCGTTTTTCGATAAAACTTCAATGGAGTTTTTTGTAGTACTCTTTTTGAACTTTGGGGGGGTTAAAATCGATGGGGGGGGGTTAAAATCGATGGGGGAGGGAGTTAAAATCGATGGGGTCAACTAGAAGAAGGAGTTTTTTTTTTCGCGTTCAGACTCTCGAATGGTCCTCCGTCCTTCTTTAAAAAGTCCCCTGGCACAATCCGCATTTCTCTACGACCCCCCCTTCAGGCTGTGTGCTTCCTCGTGGACTATTTTGAATATCCTGTGATATCCTGCTCTAGCTCCTCCTCGTTTTTCATAAACTTCTTAATTTTAGTACTAACGGTAGAATTAATAATGTGCGCTTCCCCGTGGACTATTTTGAATAACGAGAAGAGTTTTGATTATATCTGTTAAACTAGATGGTCAATCACTTTGATTTTTCTTCACAATATCTGTGATATACTGCTCTAGCTTCTCCTCGTTTTTCATAAACTTCTCAATTTTAGTACTAACGATAGAATTAATAATGTGCTGTTTGACTATGCATGGTCCATATGTTACGTGTTAATTGAGTCAACTTCAATTATATATATCTCGAGTTCGGGATGGTGAACTTGTTAAAATTTCATAGAGGTGTTGTTCACATGTTAAACAATACGAATGCCAAATTTTAATAATTTCCTAATTCAACTGTCTCGTGGCGGAACTACCTTGAAGCTTCTTTCAGCCCTACGGTACTCTAAAGTATACTTGAATAGTAACTGTGATTGAGTTGCCGCTAGAGAACAGCCCTATGCATTGTTCATTTCATAACTTATCGGTTGAGTGAAATTGTTAATGAGTGTAGTTGCACTATTTACTGGAGGAAACGTTCATAAACGAATGTGGTGAATTATTCTATGGAGTGAATATTAGCTCTATTGTATTATGGTTATTTTTGGTACCATACTCTGACGTACTGTCAGGCTACAATTGAAATGCATGGAGCATAGGCGGTATGTTTATTTTATTCTTTCAATTGTTTTTGCTCATTTAGTCGACATCAAAGGAAATAATTCATTATGAGTATCAAAAGATTAAACCTCTAACAGAAACAGACGTCCTAAAGATTATTGAAGAAATCACTCATGAGGATTTACCCGATGATATATGGTGCTACGTTTGTGAAGTATTCCGAACTATGCTACCTTAACATTCAATAAAGAGCTTTTTCTGATTGATTTCAATATTTTTCATAAGAAGCCTTTTTGATGTATATAAAAATAATTACCATTTGAAGGACTTCCAAATGCCTGCCGGTACTTCAAGTACCACCACTGCTTGAAAAAAATGTCTCAAAATATCTAAAATTATTTTAATATACTCATTTAATAATTTCAATTGACTTGGTCACAAAAAAAATTGGAATACTTATATTTTTGATTAGTCAGGCAACTTGGGGTTGAACAGTAAGTGTATGGGTTTAGCCAATGTAAACATTTAATTTTTTAATTAAATCCGGACCAGATGTTAATTTCCAAGGTAGTGACAAAGTAAGATCGATTATTTCTTTAACATCTACTGTATACGTTAACATCTAATGAAGACTATTATTAATATCTAACCCCAGTAATTGTAATTTAGTTTATCTCCACTTGAAACCAATTTTTTTTGAAAATCTCAGTGAAGTGTTTTTAGTTTACTTCAATTAAGGATGTTCAGTAACGGCCGCAACTATTTAAAAATCAGGTGGATGGTTGATTATTGTCAAATGCTACAATCTGTGTTGAATTTTTATTCAGGCTAATTTAGGAATCTCAAACTCGTTCTGGACGATTCCTTTTAAATGGAAAATAAATATCAATGATATTCACCAATAATCGTTTTCAATATTTTTATTATTGGTTTTGTTTCACTCACCGAACACATGCTGCACTTGTGATAACTGTATATGATGATATTAGTGCTCCAGAACAATTCGGTTTTTGATTAGGTCCATTGTCAGGGCTGAATATAGCAGCTTGATATGGTGCCTCTGCAGTTCTCAAATTTTCACCATCTAAGAGAGCAGAAGTATACTGAAAAATTAATCGATATCGAAAGATATTACACATCATTGATTATACCCATAATTAATTCGATCACACATAAGAACTATACAATCGTATCGGTTCTCGTTAAAAAAAAAAAAAACACATTGTTATTCTACAAAAATACAGGAGGAGCAGCATCACACTAGGTCAATACAGTATCAGACAGTAATATACAGTGCTTCTCAAAAGTCCCCTCCCCACCTCTTATTTTTGGAACGATTATACATAAACAAGTGAAATTTTAAAACTGAATAATAAAGGTTGTAAACTTCCCTACTAGTGATGATAGATGACGAAATCGTCAAAGATGACGTCACAAGGCCATTGTGACCAATCATTTCAAATGGAACCCTACGGCAAGCGACACCTCTTTTAAAAGGTATCGAAAAAACCTATTCAATGATACTAATTTTGTTTGTGTTTATGGCAGTTTTGACAACTCGCTTTTAAAAAACGCAAAGTTGTGATGAATTAAATCAGTTAATACTAAAATTCCAAATTCAAGCTCCGCCTCTGGATAGTTGTCAAATAAGCTGAGGTTTTTGTTAGTCTCCCTAATTCGACGTTTTTGTAATTGTCCAAGTTTTTGTACTTTTAATAATTTGTGTATTGTTGATCGAACTTTTTTGGTACTTTTTTGGAACGATCATACATAAATAAGTGAAATTTGGAAACTGAATATTAAAGGTTGTAAACTTCCCTACTAGTAATGATAGATGACGAAATCGTCAAAGATGACGTCACAAAGCCATTGTGACCAATAATTTAAAATGGAACCCTACGGCAAGCGACACCTCTTTTGAAAGGTATCGAAAAAACCTATTCAATGATACTTATTTTGTTTGTGTTTAGTTTTGGCAACTCGCTTTTAAAAAACGCAAAGCTGTGATGAATTAAATCAGTTAATACTAAAATTCCAAATTCAAGCTCCGCCTCTGGATAGTTGTCAAATAAGCTGACGTTTTTGTTGGTCTCCCTAATTCGACGTTTTTGTAATTGTCCAAGTTTTTGTACATTTAATGATTTGTGTATTGTTGATCGAACGTTTAACTGTTTTAGCAGCTTTTGGTGATTTTAATATTTTTGTACATTTTAATAATTTGTTAAACTGTTGTGAGCCGAACGTTTCGGTGCTTCAAGAAGCGAAATGGTACGTGCTCTAGGTGATAAAGTAGCAGCGATCCTAGTTCTTGGTGAAACTGGACAAAATATTCATGCAGCAGAACGCATTTTTAATGAGAGGTTTCCCGATCGCCCCGTTTCGAGGACTTATTTAAGGAAGCTTCTCCGTGAGTTTGGAACAACGGGTAGTATCAATGATGCGAAACAATCTGGCAGACCACAAATTTCTGATGAGACAAAAAATGATATACTGGCAGAAGTAATAGTTGATCCTACTTCTTCAACAACTCACGTTGCATCTACCTGTGAAGTCAGTCGAAGTACAGTTAATGTAAATACACAGAATGTGAGGTATTGGAGTGACGCAAATCCTCACCTGTTTCGTGAAACACATACCCAATTTCCCAGAAGGTGAATGTTTGGGCAGGTATCCTGGGAATCCACATCGTTGGGCCTCTTTTTTTGAATACTAATTTAACTGGTGAGGTTTATCTGGAGCTGTTGCAAAACGCAATAGAACCGTTAATCCTTGAAATTTTGGAAGATAATCCAGATTAATTCGGCAATTTGGAAATAACATTCCAACAGGATGGTGCTCCACCACACTATTACGGTGCAGTGAGACGGTATTTGGATGAGGAGTATCGTGGTAGATGGATTGGACGACGAGGTTCAACGGAATGGCCAGCTCGATCACCGGACCTCACACCTTTGGATGTTTTTCTGTGGGGGTACCTTAAATCGAAGGTTCACGCCACTGAACCTGACAATATTGACGTTTTAAAACAACGTATTGTTGCAGAATGTGAGGCTGTTTCCGCAGAAACATTTGCAAAAGTACGAGAAGAGTTTAAAAATAGGATATTTCACTGTCAGGAAGTGAATGGAGGTCACTTCGAGCAATTTCTTCGAGTAGATATTGATTCTTAAATCTGTAATTAATATCATACTGAGTGGAATTTTAATTTTAATGTTTAGTAATGAGCCATTAAAACTGCCATAAACACAAACAAAATTAGTATCATTGAATAGATTTTGTCGATGCCTTTCAAAAGAGGTGTCGCTGGCCGTAGGGTTCCATTTGAAATTATTGGTCACAATGGACTTGTGACGTCATCTTTGACGATTTCGTCATCTACCATCACTAGTAGGGAAGTTTACAACCTTTAATATTCATATTTATTTATGTGAAGTAAAACAGTTCCAATATATAACAATGATTAGATCATACATCGATTAGGATGATGAACCTATAGAGGTTCGAAACATGTTCACCTAATCGATGGTATTGATAATAAATGAAGAACAAAGACTTAGTTACATGGGTAATGTGATACAATAAGTGCTATCACATTACCCATGTAACTAAGTCTTTGTTCTTCATTTATTGTAGAATACTTTTACATATGCTGATGATGAACCTATAGAGGTTCGAAACATGTTCACCTAATCGATGGTATTGATCTAATCGATTGTTAATATTATATTGTGGAGACGACTTCGTGTTTTTCTTCTTCATAAAATTATACCACTCCACTTCGAGATACAATGGACTTCTACCCCAGGTTACTTTAATATTCAGTTTCCAAATTCCACTTATTTATGTATAATCGTTCCAATAATAAGAGGGGGGAAAGGGGGCTTTTGAGAAGCACTGTATAAACACAGCACATAGGACATATAATCACCGACCAGTATTTCATTGAGAACGGCTTGAATAAAATTCATTATCTTCGATTAATAAGCTGAAATTCTTGTATTATTTATGCATGAATAAGAGAGAAAAAAAATTATTCAATACAAATTCCTTACTGAAGAAGTTATGAGTCTTTCTGAAAACAATTTTGATTAATCACATCATAATTGACATATCTCAAAAGGAAAAACCATCGGAGCGCAATCTAAAAATAACTTTTCTATACGTAAAAAACTCCGCTGATTCCAAAAATTGACCATCTCGTCGATTGGACATGGAATGAAGAAGTTATCACCATCTTTTCCGCCAGCGCACCGACGTTTCGAGACTTTGTGACATCATAGCTCTCTTATCGACGAGATGGTTACTTTTTTGGATTCAGCGGACGTTTTCGAAAATGCGTTCTATCATGCTGCTACAGTGAGACTTCTCTTCGAAAAATCTTAAATAAATCAGGGACGCAGATCTCAAGGCGAAATTCCATATCCACGTAGAAAAAAAATCTTTTCCAATGCTTTCGGGAAATATTTTCCTGCTCCAAAGTGAAAAAGTTATTTTTGCAGGGACACCGCTGCAGACTTCTGTTGGAAGAATCGCAAAAAGATCATAATCTATCATAATTGATAGACAAGAATTTACCAAAAAAAATCCTTCTTTCTGAGATCTTATTTAATTAATCCTATCGCACTGCTATCTATTATTTCAAAGGTCATGGAAAAAGCCATCAACATCGAGCTCATGAAATATCTGGAAGACTCAGGAATTGTCAACGATAGGCAATATGGCTTCCACCATCAGAGATCAACTGGTGACCTGCTCGCTTACGTCATATATGGCAGCTATCTATTGAAAAGTATGGAGAAACTTTAGCTGTGGCATTAGATATCTCCAAGGCGTTCGATCGAGTTTGGCACCAGGGACTCCTCGCCAAGCTTCCGTCTTATGGCTTGCCCCCTCAGCTGTGTTCTCTGCTTGCTAGATTTTGCTCAAACAGGTCTTCCATGTAGTGGTCGATGGAGTTTCATCTGACACTCTACTCATAAATGCTGGTGTTCCGCAAGGATCTATTCTCGCACCAACACTATTTCTACTTCACATCAACGACCTGTTGAAAGCAACTTCATGTCCAGTACACAGCTTTGCCGATGATAGTACCCTCCATACCGCTTTCTCTTCCAGGGCCCCTATATCAGCCCGTGAAACCAGAAATGAACGAGGAAGAAATGTTAATAATATAAATATGGACTTAGCAACAATTCTCGAGTGGGGATCTAATAACTTGGTAGAATTCAATGCAAACAAAACACAAGCATGTCTTTTCTCTAGAAAAGCCGATCTCACTGTGCCTAACATAACTTTGTCAGGAGTAACCATACCACTGAAGTCATCCATATCGATGCTTGGTATTACTATCAGCAATAACCTTTTCTGGGAAAATCACGTGAGGTCCATTGCCAAAAGTGCATCCCAAAAACTTGGTTTTTTGTTTTGTGCCAAGAGCTATTTCACCCCCACCCAGCTGCTTATGATCTATAAGGCACAGATCTGACCTGTCCTGGAATACTGTTCCCATATTTGGAGCGCGGCACCAAAACATATCCTGAGGCTATTGGATTCTGTCCAAAAGGGCAATTCGTCTCGTCGGTGATGCATCGCTTACAAACTCGCTCACTTGTCTGGAACACCGTAGAAAAAATGGCGATTTGTCTCTATTTTATAGATATTTTCATGGGCGATGCTCTTCTGAAATATCAACAATCGTTCCTGCTTTGGCAGTCTCTTCGAGACTAACCCGTCAAGTTCAGTCATCACACCCCTTCGTGGTCACTTTGGAGACCTGCAGAACATCACTTTCCAAAGACTCGTTCATCCAACGAACAGCGAGGCTTTGGAACTCATTGCCTAGGGAGGTGTTCCCCGAGGCATACAACCTCCAGAAATTTAAGAAGAACACCAACTCCTACCTTCTTTCCCTTGGTTCCCACGATGTTCTCTGAACATAACAGGATATCCCTTTTCGTGGGAACCAGAACATAAAAAAAAAAATTCGAGGACCTGAGAGCCACATATAGTTTCATTGAAAAGAGCTCGAATAAAATTCATTATCTTTGATTAATGAGCTCAAAACTCAGTATTATTTCTGCTTGAATAAGAGAAAACACTGGGGGGAAGAATAAAATTAGTCAAATGCCACATATTCACGTCTTTGATGATTTTTCAGACTTCCGGATTGGTCGGAAGTGACATCAAATCTTGATTTTCAAATGGGACATCCTGTATATTATTGCATTTTCAGATTCCTGAGAAACACATTCTGAATAGTTAAAAACTATTTTGGGGGGTTTTTATTGTGACTTGATTTTTTTGTTTTGTTTTGCTTTCAGTCTAGCGTGCTGCGAATACATTAGAATCATCATATATGACATACAAATTAATGGAAAAATGCAAATTAAAACATTAACCAACGAATTCAATGACTGGACGCATTTTAGTCTTTCGGAATTACTTTATTGGAAAAATGTCTTTTTTTAATGGTATCATCCAGCTTAGTTGAATACAACTTTTCGAAACCAATCGAAAAGAATTTTATACCTGAAATCCGCTGAGTATCAAACTCAAAAACGTATTATTTGTTTTCCGTTGCGTAAGTAAAGTTGTACAAAAAACTTTCATAGTGAGCCGTGCACAAACAAAAGTGTCAGTTATAAGAAACTTCATTTACAAACAACCCTTTTTTGTCCATACATAGTGGAATAAAAGCTAGTCTATTCGTGATTTTCAACCATAATAACGGTATCCTGGAAAACAACATCCCTGCAAGCAATATTTCTTATTTTTAACCGACGAAACCAAAAAGGAGGAGCTTCTCTAGTCTACGCGTATATTTTTTTTTAATTTTTTTTATGTATGATCACGCATAACTTTTTACTGAGGCGTCCGATTCCGAGAATTCTTTTTTCAGTGGATAGGGTGTACTTCGAAGTTGGCCCATTTGAATTTGAAAGATGAAATCCCCCTTAAGGGTAGCAAAAAGAAGGATATTGATCACTCACCCTCTGAATGTTGGTCCGTTAACCGATTCTATCAGACATAACTTTGTACTGGGATCTCCGATTTGGATGATTCCTCTTATCAGATAGGGTATACCTAATAGTTGATCATATTTGAATTTCGAATGGAATTATACACACTCACGAGTAGAAAAATGAGGGATAATTGATTTTTCACTTGTGAACATTGGCACACATATGTGGTTGACAATGACAGGTCGCTAGTGTCATTATCACAATCATTATATTCTATGAGAGGATGGAATTATATACAAAGTAATGAAATAAACTAACCAGAACAACAAAAATAATTTATATTACAACAAATAGTAAAAGTAGATAATCATATTATTTAACTGGTAATAGTTGAAGTAAGGTGGGTAAGTAAGTATTTTGGAAGTAATCAAAAAACAAGTAGTAAGTAATTAGTAGATTTCAGCCACAAAAAATTGAAAAATAAAGACTTTTAACAAAAAATTAAACCGACGAAATACGGAACTGAAAAGTAAAAAATAAAATGAACCTTCTCAGTCTCAATAACTAAGCTCCTAAACCAATGTAGGTAACTAATTTTGAGTCGGCGCCAAACAAACAATCAACGAAGATCATTAAATTACTTCAAAAAAATTATCAGAATGTCACCACCCAACTCTATGCCATCATTTTACGCCTCACCTAATTCATTTGTTTGTTTGTTTGGCGCCGACTCAAAATTAGCTACTTACATCAATTTAGGAGCTCAGTTATGGAGACTAAGGTTTATTTTATTTTTTACTTTTCATTTCCGTATTTCGTCGGTTTAATTTTTTGTTAAAAAGTTTTTAGAGAGGAAAATACCAGAAATCTCAATTTTATTATCAATGAGGAAAAATAAATAAATGTAGTTAAATTGAATCCTACGGTTTCAACCAGAGAAATAGGATGAGTATTGGATATACATCGTCATTCAGCAGAAAAAAATTCCCAAAAAGCATGGATTGCGTTCATTTAAATATCAATTGCATCAGAATTCATATGAAAATGATGATGATCGAATGCTAATTTACTGCAACTGGTGAATACCAGAGTTTCGTTAAATGTATCCTTTTTTCTGACGAGTCATGAGTCACAAATAACGGGATATTCAATAGTCAGAATACCAGATATTGGGCGCAAGAAAATCAACATCTAATGAGGCAGAGCAACTTTCCAGGATAAATTTGGAATGAATGTGTGGGCAGGAACTATGGGTACAAGGATTATTGGACCGATACTTCAATGCCGTCAAAGATATTTGGATTTTCTTCAAAATCAGTTCAAAGGATTCCTAGGAGAATTACCCCTTTAGATTTTGAGGAGACTATACAAAATGGGGCTCCTCCCCATTATGATGCTTCAGAAGTGAATCATCTAACACATAATTTAGCTGAACAGATTAATGCAGGTGGAACCAGTGGACACAAGACCAACGCTCGTGCCTCTGAGCCACAAGCCGCCAGAAGAACGAGTATAATCCAGACCTACAGCAACATTGGCAATTTTGGAAAACAAAATACACCAAGCGTTTGGAACTATTGTGCCCCTAATGCTTGAGGAAGTTGCACGATTTACCATCTCCAGAAGTAGAAGATGCGTGGAAGAGGGAGGTCTGCAGTTTGAGCATCTGATACGTTGATGATCGACACAATAGTCATTTTGATATTCAGTGAAAAAAAAAAGATTTTCCAGTTTTCAAATTGATTGATTGATTTATTTTGATCATAATGGAAAACAAATACGTTTTTTGAGTTCAATACCCAACGGATGTTGGTTTCGAAAAGTTGTATTCAACTGAGGGGATGCTGCGGGGTGGTGCCATTTCAGAAAACGACATGTTTGCAATAAAGTAGTTTTGAAAGAATAAAATGCACCCAGTAATTGAATTTGTTGGTTAATGGTCAAATTTTTATTTTTCCATCACTTTTTATGTCATTTATGACTTAGCTCTTAAAAAATCAAGTCGCCATAAAACCCACTAAAATAGTTTCAATCCATTTAGAATTTTCTCACGAATCTGAAAATGCAATAATATAAGGCGTGTTCCATTAGAAAATCAAGAATCACCAAACCAAACCGGAACTCTAATCTTAAAAGGCGTCAAAATGTGGCATTTGACGTCTTTACTTACTATGTCTAGTTTCATTTCGATATCTGAAGAATAGGGGTACTAGTATATACAGGGTGAGTCAGAATAAGACCGATAAACTCCGACTACAGATTCCTCATTTCGAGGTGACAAGTTGCTATCAAGGTATGTCCTAAAATGCATCCCCTCTGAGATACAGGGTGTTAAAGTACGAAAAAAAATTCCTGAAGGAAAAAATTTTAAACTTGGTGCACTAATCAAGGTTCATCAACGTGCTGATTTGAAGTCATAATTTTTTATTTCGTGAACCAGTGGCGTAGTTACGATGGTATGTGGTCATATCAAAATAATTTTTGATCCTGAACTACTATTGATCAATATTCAAAGTGTAAACCAAGCTAAACTTGACAACTTATATGGTGAAATTGAGTGTTACAGAAACCTCCTGTTTATATGCATAACGGAAACATGGGAATCATCTATGTCGATTAACTCTTTGCATATGAATGGCTACCATTTGGCACTTCATATAGTCGAACTTCTATGAAAATTATGTGAACACAAAAATAATAGATTTATCTGGGTTTTCTATTGAACAACATATTGAACTATTTGCAATTAAATGCAAAATTCGTGACACAAGCATAATCATTGTAAACTGTTACCGCTCACCTAGTGGCGACATAAACATTTTTATAGACAATATTGCAGCAGTTTGTGAAAATCTTATGAAATTCAAGACCAAAATTATTCTATGTGGGGATTATAATACAGATTCATATCATTCATCAAAAAACTATTCAGAATCATCTACTAGTCTAGAATGCTACTATCTAAAGCCTATAGTATATTGGCCAACAAGGGTAACAGGTACAAGTGTTTCTATAATAGACCATATATTTGCAAATTTCGATACAACAGAATTACCCGTAGTAATCGATAATGAAATATCTGACCATCGAACTATTCTAACAAATTTAAATTTGAATTCCCCCAGTATTTCCACAGAAAAATCCACTCTGAAAAGAAATGTTAGCAAGAATGCTATAGAGGAATTTATACAAACTCTGGCGGCTCTCAGCTTGGATTTTCTTTATCAGGTGGAATCTACAAACGAAGCTTCCATTCTTTTCAACAACACGTTCTCTCACTATTTCAATAGTATCTTTCCTCCCAAAAAATGTTCTTCAGGGACATACAATAAGAAGCTATGGCTGAATGATGGAAATTCGTGAATCCAGTCGGAATCTTAAAGAATTTTTTAGGCTAGCAAAATATTTTCCTGAACTACAAGAACATTACCGTGATAAAAAGAAAATACATAACAACTTGATTAAAGCAACTAAGAAAACATTCTACCAAAATAAAATATTCGAATCAGATAATCCTATTGGAATGGGCTGGAGGGTTATTTCCGAACTATCAAATGAGACCAAGTCACAGAATGATATCACTATCACTAAGGATGACTGTGAAATTGACGATCCACAAGTTATTGTCTCATCGTTTAATGACTTTTTTATAGAAGCTCCTCGTGACATTGTGAATAAAATTCAGGACAAAAATTATATGATTCCCAAGGAAAAACTACTGAGAGATTCAATGTTTTTTACCCCTTTTATTAGTATTGAAATGTATGATCTCTGTGAAGAAATATTCACTCCACCTGTTTCTCAAACCACATTGGGTTGGTTCATTGTATCACTTGCATTTCGTTCATTTGATCTCAACTCTCGAGAAATTGCTTTTTGATTTTTTTTCTCGTTAGAACGGATCTTCTGGTTGAATCATCAATATGGTGATTTCATGCAAGATTACGTCGATCAACAGCACGTGGCTCCCATCAAATGAAATGATGACACCTTTGATAGCTTTGCTATTCCTCACTGTATAAGTTCGGAAATGCAAGTACCAAACTCAGGATTGACTTCGATGCCTCCGCGAAGAGTTCTAATGGTACGTCCCTCAATAACACTTCACTTACTGGCCCAGAGTGCAAAGTGATTTGTTCTTGATCGAATTCAGTATGTAATCTATCCAAGACTTTTTTCCACTCATTACTGTTACTTGTGGGGTTAGTACATTTACCTTTCATGAGCCGCCTCCACCTTGGCGGTCTCAGCCATACAAACTCATCCTATATGGATGAGAAAGTAACCAGTTGTAATCCTTCAAAGATCTCTACAAATGGAATAGTAATCACCCAGAGTTGCTCTCTCTTGAAAGTTCACTCCCTCGATCGTCTGTCAAGCTAATGAATTCACAATGGAATTCTGTACTAGATGTTTTCACATTCAGTATATCTATCCCAAAGTTGTCCTGTACAAAAACTCATTCAACATATTTGGACACTTATCGTCTGGGATGATTCATCTGCATCAGATGTTGTGGTTACTTGGACTCAATTCAAATCTCCCTCTGTTTCGAACATGAGCGTGTCTCGACATGTATTTCACCTATCCATAGGAATATCATGGTTTCGCGGATGTAAGTGAGCAGTGTTTCTCGGCTAGCATATATTAATTTGATTTGATTTCCCGGCAGGAATCATGTGGGACCCCAGACATTTTTTCATTTGTTCGCCATATCATATTTTATTATCAAAATAGAACTGCAGGAGTGTTGTGTTTCCTGCAGTTGTGATGTTAATCTGGTTTCGCGGATTCAGGATCCAAACTCCTGATTACTCTACTTTATCTGTTGTATAGACATTCCCACCTTAGAAATCTACAACATCCCTGATGCTAGGAGGAACGTGAAAAGAAAGCTCAAAGAATCGGAAGAGCAGACATTTTTCCGGCAGTTTTGGTTGCCAGATCTGTCGATATTATAATGAAACTTGGTGCTGAGGGAGTTCTTTGCGATCGTGATCGCCTCTCAGAATTGTTGCAGTAGATAGACCGGATTTCAGTGGATTGTAGGAAACTTCCGTCAACGAACTGCGTTCCATTTCCATAATTCCCGTATCGTCCATGATTATGGTATAGTGAATGCAAGTAGACACCTCCCAGTATTGAAAATCCATAAGGACTGTTACTGGTGATACTAAACTATTCTAATGTATTAGGGATTGCTTTTTGATATCAAACATGAATATTCATCAAACATCGTGTCCATAGATATCTGCTATTATTTGTATCACGATTATTCGAAGATAAGTTGGTGGATCAGAGCCCCAATTCAAGCCCTTTACTATATTCAGGGAGGTTCATGGTTAAATTTCGGGATTTATAGACAAATTGTTGTTCGTGAGAAACGTTCAAAGTGAATACACTCCTGGATTCCTGAAACTGAATCAATAACTAAACATCTAACGGGTGAATATCTATTTTATATCCGTTTACGTTTGCATGTGGGATGAGCATAAACTGTTCCCACTTAGTTATTTAAGAAGTGTACTCCACGCACTTGTTTTTGGATGGTTATGAATGTTTTTATCAAATATAAAGGTTGAAAGTATACATATACCATACCTTCAATGCAAAAATACACAAAATGACATGGATTGTTATTGGACCCATGACACCATGATACTGAGAAATGCAAAAATATTGAAGTAATACATTATTATTGGAAATGTGTGATTGCTACACCTACAGATGAAATATTTTATGGTGATTGTTTCTGGGTGATAACACAGGTTTAATATCAAATGAAATATTATTCATCTGAAGAATAGGAACAGGAACGATTGTGTGTAATGAATCGCGTAAACACTTTCAGCTCAATCTTAAAATGAAACTAAAAAAGTGGGTGGTTCCGTTTACATTTCGTGTTATAATTACTATGTTTCAAGGGACGATCCAAATTATCCATGTAACAAAATAAAACTTATATAGGTCGATTCCTTATGTGATCACACACATGGAATAGAAATTTACAACATGCCAAGCTGCTTATGACAAAAGCTATATGGAAAAATAAAAAAATCTGAAATTAAAATTCGTGCTATTATTGAATTTTCAATAAAATTATATTCCTTCATCACGCCCAAAGTCAAATATACTTCCTTCTACCATAAATTGCACCATTTCGCGAAAAACATTTCTCTCGATTATACAGCATATTCTCAAAAGTGAGGCATATTTTTCGAAAGCATGGAGAATTCATCAAAATAAATGATCACCAAAATTCACCTACATGGAAGTAGCAAAATACTGAGATATTGAAAATTGTGGAAAATTGTGGAAAATCCAAGTACAGTGGGTTATGTCACTGGTTTTGACGTGGTGACCTAATCGGTAATTTTTTTGAATTGAAATAGATGTCCTGTGATACTTCATCTGAAAGTTCTTCCAATACTGCATTCAATGATAATACATTATTTGATTTGTTTATACAGGGTGAACCAAAATTAATATTTTATTTAAATCTTGTATTTTGTTGGATGTAAAGTTATTCTCTCATACTTCATCTGAAAGGTCTTTCAATACTGCATTGAATGATAATAAATAACACCGGCCAACAAATAAAAATTTTTGGAGCGGTGTTTTCATTTGAGTGTTAAATATCGTTAGTTTTGAGTGTTCTGAACACAAAAATACCTCCATATTTTCTCTGTCACATCAGGTTTTTCTATAAAAGGAAAAAAAGATTTATTTTGAAATTTTAAGAAAAAATCAATTATTATGTTACAAATGCGTATATTCAAACATTCATGAATAGAATATCAAGTACAATCATTACTATATGATTTCTTTTGCGCTTTTCTGTAAACTGACGCCTGGGTGTAATTTTTCTGTGAATATCATCAGGAAAATCACGTTTCAGTGACCAGCAGTAATCAGCCATCATATTCACATTCCATCGACCTTGTGTGAGCCAAAGATAAGCGCCAAAGTTTGATAGGCGGTATAGAGACCCCTTCACAAACCATTCTAACAAAAAATTAAACCGACGAGAAAATCAACTAAAAAGCAAAAAATAAATAAACCTTCTTAGTCTTAATGATAATTGAGCTCCTAAACTTATGTGAGTAACTAATTTTGAGTCGGCGCCAAACAAACAATTATCGAAAATCATTATATCACTTTGAAAAAGTAATCAAAACACCGCTGTGCATCTCGCTGCCATCATTTTGCGCTTTACCTAATTCAATTGCTATAGTTTTTTTGGCGCCGACTCAAAATTAGTTACTCACTCCAAATTAGTTTAGGAGCTCAATTATCATTAAGACAGGTGGTTTATTTAGTTTTTGCTTTTCAGTTGATTTTTTCGTCGGTTTAATTTTTTGTTAGAAAGTTTTTATTTTTCAAATCTTTGTCGCTGAAATCTACTAATTACTACCTACTTAATTTTTGATTACTTCCAAAATACTTACTCACCTAGCTTACTTCAACTATTAACTTTTTTTTTTTTTTTATGTTCTGGTTCCCACGAAAAGGGATATCCTGTAATGTTCAGAGAACATCGTGGGAACCAAGGGAAAGAAGGTGGGAGTTGGTGTTCTTCTTAAATTTCTGGAGGTTGTATGCCTCGGGGAACACCTCCTTAGGCAATGAGTTCCAAAGCCTCGCTGTTCGTTGGATGAACGAGTCTTTGGAAAGTGATGTTCTGCAGATCTCCAAAGTGACCACTAAGGGGTGTGATGACTGAACTTGACGGGTTGATCTCGAAGAGACTGCCAAAGCAGGAACGATTGTTGATATTTCAGAAGAGCATCGCCCATGAAAATATCTATAAAATAGAGACAAATCGCCAACTTTTCTACGGTGTTCCAGACAAGTGAGCGAGTTTGTAAGCGAGGCATCACCGACGAGACGAATTGCCCTTTTTTGGACAGAATCCAATAGCCTCAGGATATGTTTAGGTGCCGCGCTCCAAATATGGGAACAGTATTCCAGGACAGGTCGGATCTGTGCCTTATAGATCATAAGCAGCTGAGTGGGGGTGAAATAGCTCTTGGCACGAAACAAAAAACCAAGTTTTTGGGATGCACTTTTGGCAATGGACCTCACGTGATTTTCCCAGGAAAGGTTATTGCTGATAGTAATACCAAGCATCGATATGGATGACTTCAGTGGTATGGTTACTCCTGACAAAGTTATGTTAGGCACAGTGAGATCGGCTTTTCTAGAGAAAAGACATGCTTGTGTTTTGTTTGCATTGAATTCTACCAAGTTATTAGATCCCCACTCGAGAATTGTTGCTAAGTCCATATTTATATTATTAACATTTCTTCCTCGTTCATTTCTGGTTTCACGGGCTGATATAGGGGCCCTGGAAGAGAAAGCGGTATGGAGGGTACTATCATCGGCAAAGATGTGTACTGGACATGAAGTTGCTTTCAACAGGTCGTTGATGTGAAGTAGAAATAGTGTTGGTGCGAGAATAGATCCTTGCGGAACACCAGCATTTATGAGTAGAGTGTCAGATGAAACTCCATCGACCACTACATGGAGACAACTAGCAAGCAGAGAACACAGCTGAGGGGGCAAGCCATAAGACGGAAGCTTGGCGAGGAGTCCCTGGTGCCAAACTCGATCGAATGCCTTGGAGATATCTAATGCCACAGCTGAAGTTTCTCCATACTTTTCAATAGATAGCTGCCATATATGTGAGACGTAAACGAGCAGGTCACCAGTTGATCTCTGATGACGGAAGCCATATTGCCTATCGTTGGCAATTCCTGAGTCTTCCAGATATTTCATGAGCTCGATGTTGATGGCTTTTTCCATGACCTTTGAAATAATAGATAGCAGTGCGATAGGTCTGTAGTTACTAGGTAGGACCTTCTTGCCTTTTTTAGGGACTGGCTGTACTCTTGCAATTTTCCAATTGGACGGAAATACCCCCAAATTGTAAGAGTGGTTGAACAACTTGCAAAGAACAGGTGTTAGTTCGGGGCACATTTCTTGAGAACAACCGGCGGGATTCCGTCAGATCCACAGGCTTTGTTGGTGTTGAGACCCAGCAAAATCTTTTCGTTCCGATGTGGATTCAAATATGCTTTTGATAGTACGTTGGCGAAAGGTGATCTCGGGCATGTGACTGTCAATAGGTGTAATGTTCGGGGGTTGTTTTCCCGATGAATCCAGAGTGGAATTTCGAGCAAATAGGTGCGCAATGATATTGGCTTTTTCCTGGGCAGTCGTTGCTAGTGTTCCATCTTCTTTGGTTAGAGGTGGAAATAAGCTGGAAGTGAAGTTTCTTCCCACAGCTTTGGCGATAGACCAAAATGAACGGGATCCGTTAGGACATTCAGCAAGTTTTGATCTTATTTTGGCATTGTGGGCATCTTTTGAGCATTCTATTGTCTCTTTGCATATGCCTCTAGCCTCGACATATGCTGCTCTGGTCTCAGGGCCCGGATTTTTTAGCCATCGATGGTATGCTGCCTGTTTGGAAGCCACAGCTCTAGAGCAGTTTCTGTTAAACCAGGTCTTATCGGATGATGTTCTTCTTTCGGTATTCGGTATGTAAGTTTGCATCCCCAACATGATGATTTCAGAAATTGTCCCAGCACATCGTGTTGGATCTACTGAAGAGAAACAAACTCTCTTCCATGGAAACGCTGAGAAAAACATACGAAGACCTTCCCAGTCGGCCGAATTGTAATGCCACATGAGACGGGGTGGTATTGTGCAGCTCGATGGTAGATGGAAAGAGCATGTTGTGGAGATGAGGGTGTGATCAGAGTTTCCAAGTGGGGCACAAACTTCTATTCTATACGGGTCAGGATTGGTGGTGAGGAAAAGATCTAGTGTATTGGCAGACTGGTTGTTGACATCAGGGATGCGGGTTGGTAGCTCGTCCAGTTGTTCTAGACCATGAGTGATGGCGAAGGCCTCGGCTTGACGACCCGCATCATCTGTTTTGTTAGAGAATTTGAGCCAGGCAGCGTTATGTACATTAAAGTCTCCCATGATTATGGTTTCAGCTGTTGGATGGTTCTCCTGAATGTAGTCCAGTTTGAGTGATAAAAACTCGAAGAGGTCGTTATATGAAGGTTCATTAGGTGATAGGTAAAGGCAGCAGAGGAACTTAGTCAGTTTGGTATCAGATAACTTGAACCACATCACATCAAAGTCTTTCGGTTCCAAACTCTCTTCACTCTGGCATGAAAGGTTAGCCTTAGCGTGAAGGCAGACTCCACCTTTGAACCTGAATCGAGAATGGAGTTCATAACCAGGACAAAGCATATGGACCTTGTTGGTGGACGAGTTTACTTGTGTTTCTGTTAGAGCCAGAATATCCGGTTTTTTCGTCTGTAGGTGATGGTGGACGTCATTGATGTTCTTGTTGAGTCCGCGGATGTTGCAAAAATTAATCTTTAATGTTGAGTCCCCTCGAGTACATCTCGCCCGGAAATCCGAATGGAGAGGTATTTTGCTTCCGGAGTGTTTTACTCTAGGACTGTTAAATAATATGAGTATCTACTTATAATATACTTAATAATATGAGTATCTACTTTAAATATTTATTGTTATATAATATAAATTGTTCTTGAACGTTCTGGTTAGTCGATTTCATCACTTTGTATATAATTCCATCCTTTCATAGAATGTAATTATTGTGACGGATGTAGGAGGATCTGTCAATGTCAACTACATATGTGTGCCAATGTTCACAAGTGAAAAATCAATCATCCCCTATTTTTCTACCCATAGGGGTGGATCATTTCTTTCCAAATTGGAATATGAGGTATACCCTATCTAACATAAAAAAATCATCCAAATCGGAAAACCAGAGGGTGAAAGATCAATATCCTTATTTTGCTTCCCTTAGGGATAGAGTTTTTTTCAAATTGAAATGGGACCAACTTCGAAGTATACCCTATCCAATGAAAAAAGAATCATCGGAATCGAACGCTTTGTGGAAAGTTATGCGTGATAAAACAAAAAAATATACGCGTCGACTAGAGAACCTCCTCCTTTTTTATTTCGTCGGTTAAAAATGACGACAATATTAAGTCAATTTCTCGTATTTTGTTATCTTCAGAAATTTCTATTTAACATAATAATCAATTTTTAAACAATTTCATAGCGTGATATTATTGAGTACACATGTAAAATGTGCTGCAGGTAGCAAAAAAATTATTGAGACATTGTGTGAATAACTATTCGGGTTTAAATAAAATTGGCGCTTCCAAAAAATAACTTGATTAGCAGTAGCCTCACATCATCAAAATTTAATGAAAACATTACTCTCCAACGAAACTACACTCTTTCAGCTGATACTATAATTTTTGAATTTTAAAATTATTTTTCTCTTTAAATCTTGTGACGCTAACATATTAATGAAAAAGTGTCTTCATATTTTGAATACATTGTTAGTGTGGCACCCGCTGAACGAAGTTTTTCTACGTTGAAGCGATTGAAAACTTGGCTGTGATCAACGATGCAACAGGAGCGGCTGGTTGGATTAGATCTACTTCATGTTCATAGATATCCCAAGCAGCATTATAGTGACGGAAACTGATACTGCAACTTCGACTCGGTGGTTATCACGTAATCACCACTAAATCTACCACTATACAGTAAGAATAACTGAAATTTTATATGTGTATGGTTGTAGTCACGTAATTCCCATCTATGGTAGCCACTCCACAGTTCTATAACTTATTAGTGTCTGAACAGTATGGCCACTGAGCAAATCACTTTAACGGATCCCGTTCATTTTTTGGTCTTTCGCCAAAACTGTGGGAAGAAACTTCACTTCCAGCTCATTTCCTCCTCTAACCAAAGAAGATGGAACACTAGCAACGACTGCCCAGGAAAAAGCCAATATCTTTGCGCACCTATTTGCTGGAAATTCCACTCTGGATTCATCGGGAAAACAACCCCCGAACATCACACCTATTGACAGTCACATGCCCGAGATCAGAAAGATTTTGCTGGGTCTCAACACCAACAAAGCCTGTGGATCTGACGGAATCCCGCCGATTGTTCTCGAAAAATGTGCCCCCGAACTAACACCTGTTCTTTGCAAGTTGTTCAACCACTCTTACAATTTGGGGGTATTTCCGTCCAATTGGAGAATTGCAAGAGTACAGCCAGTTCCTAAAAAAGGCAAAAAGGCCCTACCTAGCAACTACAGACCTATCGCACTGCTATCTATTATTTCAAAGGTCATGGAAAAAGCCATCAACATCGAGCTCATGAAATATCTTGGTTTTTTGTTTCGTGCCAAGAGCTATTTCACCCCCACCCAGCTGCTTATGATCTATAAGGCACAGATCCGACCTGTCCTGGAATACTGTTCCCATATTTGGAGCGCGGCACCTAAACATATCCTGAGGCTATTGGATTCTGTCCAAAAAAGGGCAATTCGTCTCGTCGGTGATGCCTCGCTTACAAACTCGCTCACTTGTCTGGAACACCGTAGAAAAGTTGGCGATTTGTCTCTATTTTATAGATATTCTCATGGGCGATGCTCTTCTGAAATATCAACAATCGTTCCTGCTTTGGCAGTCTCTTCGAGACTAACCCGTCAAGTTCAGTCATCACACCCCTTCGTGGTCACTTTGGAGACCTGCAGAACATCACTTTCCAAAGACTCGTTCATCCAACGAACAGCGAGGCTTTGGAACTCATTGCCTAGGGAGGTGTTCCCCGAGGCATACAACCTCCAGAAATTTAAGAAGAACACCAACTCCTACCTTCTTTCCCTTGGTTCCCACGATGTTCTCTGAACATTACAAGATATCCCTTTTCGTGGGAACCAGAATATAAAAAAAAAAAGGTTTTCAAACTCAAAAGTGGAAAATAACCGTTGCGGTAACCATCCTGTACCACTTAAATATCACTTAGAAGTCACAGTCACTCTCAAGAGAGTATGATAGTTTCGGTGACGTTTTGGTAACTTCCATAAAGCCTTCAATGTGGCAGGCACTTGATTGTAATATGTGGTGATGGTTGCCACGTTCTTGCTATCTCCATAAGTGATAACCTTCAAAATTCACCATTCCGCGCGATGACGAAAGCTAACCTAAGTTTTCTCAAATTATTTTATTGTGGTTTACAGAAAGTTTGTTTAACTGTTACGTGAAACATGAATGATTTTATTCAATATGAAATGGGTTATGCATTTTCAACAGACGATTTTCCTTAATTCTGAAGTGACCGTGGATTGGTCCGTGCGATGACGAAAACTAACCTACTTTTCTCAAATTATTTTATTGTGGCTTACAAAGTTCGTTTTATATGTTACGTGAAATGTGAATGATATACATTCAATATGAAATGGGTTATGCATTAATAGACAATTTAAATAAATCGGATCTCTGACTTGTGCTCCTGCTTAATATTTATACTTTAATTGTTAATTCTGTTTGCATAAATGCCATCGTTTTCATTACTTTTTAATTGATAATTGTTACTTGATAATTGTTGATTGGAGCTGCACAAATCCACTATACTTGCTACATGTCCTTTTTTAACAATTAATGAATATGTACCCGCAATTTCGAGGTTGAAACTTTGAAGTGACAGGTTATAATAGCCCGACGTTTTTGCCCCTTTCAAGAGTATAAGACCTATTGTAATTTTAAGGTTATAACTTCGAAGTGGTGAGTCATGGGCCTGCGACGTGGGTGCAACTTTCCAGTAGTGGAAAAGTTAATAATTCAGTTCCACTGGGCACTTTATGATGGGAGCTTTAGAGTGGTATATTCACACTTTCTGCCACTTTAAAGTTATATTCTGCAAAAGCCGCCATATTTACAGGAATATGCTGGGTCGCCATTATTAGAGAAATGATCGAAATTTTCAATAAATATTTATTTGTCATCAGCACTGCATCAAACGTAGTAATTTGTTACGCAAGTATTTGTTTCAACTAACCAAGATTGATAAAACAATGTTTGTGGGATTTGAGTACATAATTTCAGAGGCGAGTTATTTTCAAAATTATAATGTTTTCCTCAAATAAAGTGTATTCAGATGGCGCTTGCTCACAATCGTGCTACAACACCCATATTTCACATAAAACTTTCAATCGTTTTAATTTTATCCCGATCAGAAGTATCCAAATTCAATATACCTACATACGCGTTTGTATGTTTATATGTTAAAGTTGATCGGGGGTTAGAAATGAATCAGGCAAAATGGAAGAATGAGGAACATATATCACAAAAATATGTTGCTGAACAGAGATCGAGCTACATATCAGTCAGTTGTTTAACGTGTCTAGTGTCGGCCACTACATATCCACGTTTTTGCCAGGTGACCACAACGTGGTTGGAATGTGGCTATCTGAGATCCAGGAACGTGGATCGGAACGTAGCATCCACCAAAAAAGTGTTTCCCATTTTGGTAGCCGCCGTGTGATAGAACCGTGAATATTACGATGCAGTGGTTGTGGCCAAACACTTCAAAGTTTTACAGAATCGTGGCCGCTACGTTCCGTCTACTTGAAATGCTACTTGGGATGTGCAAATGGATGTTTTAAATGTTTGCAAATAAGAAACACGGGATACTAGAGTTCATTTTGTGATATTTATTTTTATTTTAACGAAAGAAATCTTTGTTTTTATACTTACTTATAAGTATACATCTATAATTTTTTTTATTTTATTACATTTTTTATTTTTGTTTGAATTTGGATGAAAAAAAAATTATGTTTTTTGTACCTATAAGTAGAGGTATTTGACTTTTCTATATCATTACCATTACCCAAGCAGAATTCCTAGATACGCCATTGATTCATTCTAATTTCATTATAATTGTTCATTCCTTTTCTTTTGTTCACAACTCTGAATTTTGTATAATAGAAATAATTTGTTAAGTAGAGTTCCTATATCTTTATTCTGCCTTCTCATACAGGCTAGGTGACATTTTCTTATTTTATATATTTTCTTACCTTCGACTTTTGTCTTTTGCAAGTCTGGCGCCCAAATACTGAACAAATCAAGTTAATTGATGAATAATTTTTTTTGTGGCCTAATCTGAAAAAACTATTGAAAGTGGTTAATTGAACCTTACTCACGACCTTACCGAATCAATCTGAGTAGCCTATCAGCAAAGTGATTCCACTTCTTACAATTTAAATCAGATTATTGAAATTTGCGATTTGAAGGATAAGAGGAGTTATACCGGGTTACAATGGGACCAGCGTCATGCCTCTATCTCCTTCACTTAACAACCGATTCAAATAGAATTTTGTACATAGATATGAGACACAATTTGGGATTGACAGACATATGAAAACAGAATGGCAGACTTTCGGTTTCGCCATAATAGGTACCAACTTCGATTTTCCAAAAAGAACACCCTGTATGTTTGATGTTTTTTGGATTCTACGGCTCAAATTACATACGACAGTGTAGCCAAATGTTTACAATTGGAATAAATAATAGTTTGAAAAAACTAAAAAACACGCTTTTATAGAAAACCAGACTTAAAAAATAGAAAATAAGAAAAAAATTTATTTTATTTAAAAAAAAGCGTGGCGATACCGATACCAAGGCGATACCATGCAGCCTCGGTGTGTAATGTACTATATAATTATTGATACCATGTACCCCACGCTTTTTTTTAAATAAAATTTCTCTTATTTTCTATTTTTTTAGTCTGGTTTTCTATAAAAGCGTGTTTTTTAGTTTTTTCAAACTATTATTTATTTCCTACTTTTTAGTGTGGTTTATTTATAAAAGCGTGTTTTTTGAGTTTTTTTCAAACTATTATTTCTATTTTTTCACAAATTAAAAAATGGAATATCCTTATCAAATCAGGTAATCAGGTAATTTTGAATAGAATCAGACCATAATCACAAAACTTGGCCGCCATTTTGAAGCCGCCATTTCGAATTTCGCAATTTTTACAAAAGAATCATGATATCCGACCCCAAAAACCCCCACATAACAATTTTGAATAGAATCAGACCATAATCACAAAACTCGGCGGCCATTTTGAAGCCGCCATTCGAATTTTTCAATTTTTACAAAAGAATCATAATATTCGACCACAAAAACTCCACATACCAATTTGAATAGAATCAGACCATAATCACGAAACTCGGCCGCCATTTTGAAGCCGCCATCTTGAATTTTTCAATTTTCACCAAAGAATCATAATATTCGACCCCAAAAACCCCCACATACCAATTTTGAATAGAATCAGACCATAATCACAAAACTCGTCCACCATTTTGGAGCCGCCATCTTGAATTTTTCAATTTTCACGGAAGAATCATAATCTCCCACTACAAAAACCTTCGGATACCAATTTTGAAGCGAATCAGACCATAATCACAAAACTCGTACGCTATATTGGAACCGCCATTTTGTTTTTTCTTCACACAAAAATTTCTTAATGCATTGTTACCGGGATTATGTACACCTGCCAAATTTCAAATCATTCGGAAGTCTGGAAGTGGGTCAAAATCACGCCCAAAGGAGTCGGTTACAAACAAACAAACAAACAAACAAACAAACAAACAAACAAACGAACAAACAAACATAGTGAAGCTAATATAAAGCGTGTAATAAAATAATTTTTTCAGCCCAGGATGCCTTGATCAGGTTAAAATCTATACTATTATTAATTACATCAGTAAATCATAGTAATAGTCATTTCATCGATAAGATCAGAAACAAATCCTACAGCAGGAATTGGAATTTCTGAACGAATTTTCAACATAAATAGTTTTTTCAAATGGTTCCTATCGAGGGTCATCTTGCCAACTTGCAAACCAGCTAATTCCATCAACAATCTTTCGTTAGAATTAATTTTTGAATGTTCTGCCATTGTTTTCCGCAAGGAATATTGCATTAGCAATGCTTACAGACCCCCATCAAATGATATTGATAAACTTGACATTTTCTTCAACCGGTTATCGGAAGCTCTTCCTATTGCATTTGAAAATTGCAAACGCGTTCTCCTATGCGGTGATCTCAACATACAACAATACAGCAACAGCACAGAATCGAAAATGTTATTTGACCTTTTCAATTCCTATGAGATGACTTCGTTAATAACCGAGAATACCCGGATTTCCACAACGGCAACATCCACCAGTTACTCCTCTATAGATTATGTTGTAACGAATATGCCACATCTTACCCAGATGAAAAATTTTGATCCAGGACTTTCGGATCACCATGAACAAACAGCCTTTTGCCACCTCCCACGGCCTGAGAACCTAATAATTGACTCCGAACGCTACAGTCCCAGAAATATTAATCAGAACTCCATAAATGAGTTCTTATATCATCTTTCTAGAACTGATTTTGACACAGACTATTCAAAAGATATTGATCTCATTTTTGATAGTTTATGTGGTGTTTCAACTGTTCATTTATAAAAAAATGTCGGACTCTCAAAAACACTACCACAACTAATATAAAAACTTTTCAACAAAAAACTAAACCGACGAAATACGGAGCTGAAAAGTAAAATATCAAATGAACCTTCTTAGTTCAGTAACTGAGCTCCTAAACTAATGTAAGTAACTAATTTTGAGTCGGCGCCAAACAAACAAGCAAATGAATTAGGTAAGGCGTGAAATGATGGCATCGAGTTGCGCGGTGACATTCTGATAATTTTTTTGAAGTAACTTAATGATGTTCGTTGATTGTTTGTTTGGCGCCGACTCAAAATTAGTTACTTACATTAGTTTAGGAGCTCTGTTACTGAGACTAAGAGGGTTTATTTCATTTTTCACTTTTTTTTTTTTTTTTTTTTTATTTAGATTTGCGCATCAACCATGAAAGGTTATTAGCGCGGTACGCTAGATATAAATTTACAGAGGTAATATGAATTATAACATAGTACATCATATTTCACTGTACAGATCAGTGTCCTTGAGGTGTTTCGCAGTGATGGCTGTTCCGCATTCATCGCAAGTAGGAGGATCACTTTTGGGGAGTTTGTCCAAGGTTTTACGTCCCTGTTCCGAAAGAATCCTTTATAGTATCTGAGGTCTGCTTCTTTGGTAGAGCGGAAGTTAGTTTCTTGTAAGTTGATTATGGATGGGTTGTGTTCCTTCGTGAGTATTTTGAGCATTTCATAGTGAGGATAGAAACCATGTATATTCCATTGTATAATTGATTGGAGTTCGGATATATGGAAAAGGATGGGGGGGAGTTGAGTGGGGGTTAGAACATTTCTTGAGAGGAATCACTCTCATGTTCTGATGTCTGTATTTCTAGATGTTTCAAGATTTTTTTCTGGAATTTTGTACATCTCGCTTTAATACTCCGCTCTTTGAACATAGGGTATACCTGTCGTAGCATTTTGCATAGTGCGTTTGAATCCGGAGTGTAGTTTAGTGCTACATTGATGGGGTCCGGGGATCCATATATGTTATCGAACAGGTCTACTATCTGTTCGTAACCTAGGGGGAGTTCTGATGTATGGCTTTCTATGAATTCTTTCGCTGGTAGGAGCATTTCTGCGCAGCTCGTGTCGTTTTTATCTAAGAGGTTTGTTGAATGTTTTATCTTCTTTGCTTTCCTACTTTCGGGTATTCGAAAGTTACCTATATCCTGGAGCGGAGGATTTTTGGTTGAATCGATTGGGGGGTAAGGATATCACCAACGTTTCGTTTCATCGAGACTTGGATCACGGGTTCTTCTAGAGGAGGATTGGCCACAAATGGAGTTTCCTTTGGTTCCACATTCGAAGTGTTAATGACTTGGATTGGGTTTCCGTCTGTTGATGGGGAAGTTTCAATTTCTATGGAGGCAATTAGAGTTGAGTCGTTGGTAGTATTTGTTGGGGCAGAACAATGAGAGGCTATATGACCCGGTTGTTTACAATTGAAACATGATATACTGTCTGCCGAGAGAAATATTCGGTATGTCGTATTATCATTATTTATGAGAATGGAAGTGGGAATTGTTAAGTGATCTGGGGGATGAATGTACACTTGGCGACGGAAGCTTAGGATAAGGAAAAGGAAATAGGTGACACCAATTTTAGCCCTAGTGTTGTGAGCTCATTTTCAATTACTTGATGAGGGATGGTGGGGCTCACGTTCGACATAACAAGTCGTTGAGCCGGGGTTGTGAGACGACGTGCTAGAATGAGTTGATCATTCAAGGTAATCGAGCCGTGGTCTGACATGAAATCGTCGACTTTTCCTTTATCTGTTAGATATATGCATACTCTGTTATTTGATATTCTCGACGAGAATGATATATTATGTGGTCCTATTTTTGATCCAAGTGCAAAGATATAATCTTGTAGTGGTAATCCCTCGATTGCGGTAAATATAATGGCTTGTTCCTTGGTTGGGAACTGATAGCAGCTTACTGCTGATGAGTAGGTTCTGGTTTGTTTGTTTTGGTTGACTGTTGAGGTGGGTTGACTGTTTTGTATAAGGTTCCTGTACTCAGAAACCGTTTCTCTGTAGTTCATCATTTTCATTTTGATAGTTTAATACGTTTCTTTTTCATTTGGAAAGGAATTCATCCAAGTACGGCCCTGAACTTGATGAGTAATTTAACGTGGATCTATGCTAAGATGCCAGGTGTTCGGTATGAGTGCGTACGCACCCTACTTGTCAGATACCGACTATTATGTCGTATATATTGATTATTTGGATCAGTTTGTGATTACTTACTGCAGTTTCCCAATGCAAAGGTTATGGATGAGTCACCGTGATGGTTTATTAAGTTTGATTGGAACAATATTCACTAAAAATACTCAAATTGCTGGAACTGATTTTACACTACGTATACCGTATCGGTTCCTATTTTTTACTTTTCAGTCCCGTATTTCGTCGGTTTAATTTTTTGTCAAAAAGTTTTAATTTTTTATGACTGAAATATACTAATTACTACCCACTTGTTTTTTGAATACTTCCAAAATACTTACTTACCCACCTTACTTCAACTATTACCAGTTAAATAATATGATTATCTACTTTTACTTGTAATATAAATTATTTTTGTTGTTCTGGTTGGTTTATTTCATTACTTTGTAAATCATTCCATCCTCCCATAGAATATAATGGTTTTGACGGATGTGGAACAGAAATAATGTCAGTGGCGATCTGTCATTATCAACTACGTATGTGTGTGCCAATGTTCATAAGTGAAAAATCAATTATCCCCTATTTTTCTACACGTAAGGGTATATAATTTCATCTTTTGAATTCAAATGGGACCACCTTCGAAGTACACCCTATCCACTGAAAAAAGAATTATCGGAATCGGACGCCTCAGTAAAAGTTATGCGTGATCATACATAAAAAAAATGATGGAAAAAAATATATACGGGTCGACTAGAGAACCTCCTCCTTTTAGGTTTCGTCGGTTAAAAATAAATGTATCTCATCAACTTCATAAAAAAAGGAAAGAACTCCGGGATATCGACTGGCTGCGTAAGAGAGTGCCCGATGAAAATATAACAAATCGCTTTAAACAACTGAGAAAAGAAGTTGACGAAAAAATAACAAGAGATAGAATAGAATAGAATAGAATATAACTTTATTTAGCATCAATGGCTATTATATAACAGTACATAAATGTTACAATTACACATCAACAATATAACCTGTACATTAATATACATTTTTCTTAACCTTGTTTTAAAAATTCTTACATTTGCTGATGTCTTAACCAACATAGGTAGATCATTATATAATCTCAAACCTTCGATGAAGAGGGTTTTTTCCATAGCATTTGTATTGAAGCCTTGTATGTGGAACTGGTCATCGAACCTTAAATTATAATGTATCATGTCTGTCCTTTTGATAATATATTCTTGCAAGGGAGAAGGAGCTTGCTTATTAACAATTTTAAAAATTAGTACCAATGCAGACTCTATAATCAGTTGGGAAATATTTAAAAATTTCAGCTTCATTAACATATCATTTATCGCTGTTAACCTGCTGCAACGTAATAAAATACGCATTGCTTTATTCTGAAGTAGCTGCAAACGATGTATTTGCGCAGATGAACAGCAGAGAAATATGGACATGCAGTAATTAAAATGTGGGTATATGATAGTGTTATATACAATTTTTCTACACCATGGGGAAAAGGTTTATACAAATTCTAAAACACATTACGGTAACATTATAAATGAATCCAATAATAAAACTAAAACAGTATGGAATATCGTTAACTCGACCAAAGGCAAGCGAAATATGGGTAAAATCGAAGAAATTTGTTATAACGGTGTAACAATGACACAACCAAAAATCATGGCCGCCACTTTCGGAAACTATTTGTCAACCGTAATCAATGAGAAAATCACCCACCACTTCGGCTCAGAATGATCGTTCAATTGCACTTCAGGGCGAGCCACACGTAATTCTTTTTTCTTTGTCCCCGTCAACGAAAATGAAATCATTGAAATAATTAATCAATTGCCCAATAAGAGGTCCACTGGCCCTGATGAAATTCCTGTATCGGTGATAAAAGCAAGTAGTTCCATTATCGCACCCATTTTATGTTCCATAATCAATACATCGATCACACAAGGGAAGTTCCCATCTGTTCTCAAATTAGCTTCAGTGATACTGATACATAAGAGGGACGATCCAAGAGATGTTGAAAACCATAGGCCCATCGCTCTTCTGAGCAGTTTTTCAAATATTATAGAAAAAATAGTTGCAAAAGGAATTACTCAGTTTCTCGAAACTTTCAATCTCTTCAGTGATAGCCAACACGACTTCAGAAAAGGTCTCTCAACAGAAACAGGGACTAGACAGTGCGTTCAACATATCACAGACAGAATGGACGTCGGGGAAAACGTAGTATCAATTATGTTTGATCTCACACGGGCTTTCGACACCGTTGAGAGCTCCTCCGTATCAAAAAAGCCATATCAACTAGGAATTTGGGGCTCCATAAATAATTGGTTTACTTCATTTTTAGAGCACGGAAAATTCATGGTAAAAATTGATGAAGTCACGTTGGAAGAATTTGAAAACGATGTCGGAACTCCCCAAGGAAGCGTCCTTGGGCCCTTCATTTTCTTGATTTTTATTAACGATCTTCCACATCATATAACTGAGGGAAAAGTCTTGATATATGCTGATGACACCTGCATAATTGTCTCGGAAGAAAAAATCGACACTATACTATCAGAATTCAAAGATTGGTGCTCCAAAAATAGGCTCTTTTAAACCACAACAAAACGTGTGCATTGAGTTCTACATAATACGAACACCAACAATCCCACATATCTCATTTGAGGGGCGTTCAGTTGAACTATCCAAAAACACTAAATTTCTAGGCACACAGATAGATTGCAATCTTTCTTGGGAAAAACAATCAGATAGCATATGTAGTAAGCTAAACAAATGCTACTATGTAATATTGACTTTGAAAAATATGTTAGATTTCGAATCTCTATTGAATGTGTACTATGCTCTTGTTCATTCAGCCATATCATACAGTATCGTTGATGGAGCCAAGCCTCTGAAACGAAACGAGTATTTATTTTACAAAAACGAATCATTCGGCGTATTTTCGGACTGTCATACAAAACCCCTTGCAGAGATACTTTTATTAATTATGGTATTCTCACAGTACCATCTATATAAATATAATGAAACTATTGACATTCATTTATAACAACAAAAACAATGTTGATAAACACACCGATATAATACGAGAAATAAAAACAATATATTAGTGAATATGATAAAACACTCTTTCCAGAAAAAATCGCCGATTACTGCGGGTAGTCGCTTCTTCAATAAACTGCCTTCTTCCTTGAAGAGCTCGAAATGCGTAGAAGTTTTCAAATGCCGTCTAAAAAAACTCCTAATAAAGGAATGCTTTTACACTGTAGAACAGTTCGAAAACTACATCAATGGTAATTAAATCATATATTTTATCTATTTTTACTTTTTTGTTCTTCTTAAACATGAATGTTCTGTATTGTCATTTTAACATTTTTTATCGATTTATTACTTCATCTTCATACAAAGATGTTTTTTTGTGATCGTCCAATCTGTTTTTTGTAAATAGGAAACGGACTCAATAAAATTTGATTTGATTTGATAGAGAATTTAATCACCAATTCAACGTTATACATTATGTACCACTTTCTTTTTGTTCAAAACAGTGAAACATTGAACGTACAAATTATTACTCACAATACCATTATCCTGTTTTACAACCACGAAAAGTCATTTTATTCATTAATGACCAATGATCTGTTCGAAGTGTTGCCCGTTTTCCCTAACACATAGACTAGTTCTATTTATTGTACAGCTCATCACATTTATGAGTTCGTGAGCAGGAATTTCCTGAAATGCGCGCTCAACTCCATCTCTCAAGTCCTCCAAAGAAGTTGGTCTCCTCGAGTGAACTTTGGATTTTATGTGACTCCATAAATACAAATCAATAAAGGTTAAATCGGGCGATCTGGCTGGCCATATGATTGCACCATTTGTTCCAATCCATCTCTGCCCATAGGTATCACTGAGATATTGCCGAACAATATCAGCATTATGTGGTCCTGCACCATCCTGCTGAAAAACATATTTTCCTTGATGTTCTCAGGTAAATCGTTGATATTATTTGGAATATCGTTCTCTAAGAATTGTAGATATCTTTGGCTCGTCAAAAGCCCGTCGTTTACAAAAAAGGAGATGAGACAGCGATCACCAATTATAGACCGATATCTCTAATAACACATCTATAAAAAAAAATCGAGATTTTTTTAAAGAAACGGTTGGCTTCTTATATATCCAAATATAATCTAATATCGAGTATGCAGTATGGTTTTAGAGAGAATATCTCCACCCAAGACGCGTTGTTGGCACTTACTACGGAGATTTCTTCTGCTCTGGATGGGAATATGCCAAGTCTATGTGTATTTATTGATCTGTCTAAAGCTTTCGACACTGTAAGCCACAGTCTCCTCTTACAGACATTGGAAGATATTGGCATCAGAAATAATTGTTTAAAACTTTTCGAAAGTTATGTTGCCAATAGAGTCCAGTCTGTCAGAGTGGATGATGTGCAAAGCGATCAAATGCAAATTGAGTATAGAGTTCCTCAAGGGACTGTTTTGGGCCCAATCCTTTTCAATATTTACATCAATGGCATGTTCTCTATCAGGAGCAGTGGAGAAATACTAGGTTCTGCTGATGACTCCGCAATATTTTATAAAGCAGACACCTGGCAAGGATTGAAAAACACAGTAGAGACAGACCTTCCTTCAATAAAAAAATGGTTAGAAAACAAATTACCTACTGTCAACCTGCAAAAAACCTACTACCTACCTTTTAGCTGTAATCGGTCCTACACGCCATCATTCGATAGTCTCACGGTTACCACAATGAGTCAACAGTATATAATCCTGCCTAAATTTTTTTTTAAATATCTGGGAGTAATAATAGACACGAATCTCAAATGGGATTCCCATATTAACTATGTCTGTAATAAGTTACGTATGATTCATGATCAAAAAATCATCATCCCGAATCGAAACATCTGTACACAGAAAGAAGACGCATACCAATCGATATCTACACTATTACTCAAACCATCATGCCAGTGTGAAAAAAGGCATAGTTAAATGTCTCTATAATCGAGCCCAAACGGTTTGCAATTCCAACCAGAATCTACAGGAAGAAATAAACCTCATAAAATCTGTTCTCAAGGAAAATGCATATCCAGATCAGTTCGTGGAAAAAACAATCACTGACATTGAAAACAAAAACCCATCAAACAACCAATTAACACAACCAACAGGAGTACTCCCACCACCTACACATTTCACAACCAACATAATACCTTATGTCCCCGGATTATCTGAAAAGATCAAACGAATTGGACATAGGTATGATGTGAGAACATCATTTAGAACAACAACACACTGAGATCTATACTAACACAAACAAAACCAAAAACGCAGGAGAAAGTACCAAAAATTGTGTTTACAACATCTTGTGGTGATAGTTATATAGGTGAAACGTCAAGACCATTGGAAGTGAAATTGCAGAACATAAAATTGCAGAACATATCCTCACATCCAATGGCGATCATACGATTGAATGGAATAGGACGAAAATCTTGATGAAAGAACCACATCAAGAGAGGAGAAAATTGAAAGAAACGGCCTGTATTCTTCTTTCCAATAACAACTGCTTTTCAACAAATTCTGTTGAAATGGATCATACATGGTTACCTCTACTCAGAGAGGAAGTGAGATATGGTAGAATGCTAATAAACTGATCCGAACAACACCCCATATATCAAATGAGCAATACGTCAATCTCAAACTTTTTTGGCAGATCTCAATTGACATCCGTCAGTTGAAAAGCAAAAAAGACTCTGCGAAACAAAAATCCAAATTATAAAACAATTAAAGGAGATTTAGAAGATATTAAGAACGGTGGCAGATAAAGACCCCGAAACGTCAAGCAAAAACTATATAGAAAAGTAACTTTTGAATTTTTTTAAAAAATTTTTGATAGACATATTCAGAAAAAAGTTATTGACAAATTGAATCATTTTTCCATAGGAAATATAATTTGGTGAACGCAATAACTTATCGGGGTGAACTAATCAGTTTGCCCTTTCTACACTTGTATAGATTTTCCTGATTATATTTTCATTTTCAGACTGTGGAAGGTTACCCAAAAAACATGTCAAGAAACGTTGTTCCTCCACAAAAAACCACATTCATTCAATATTCTCTACAAGTTCAAATATCATAAAGACATATTACCTTTCCATCAGCTCAAAGTACTGTACCATGCATTATTTGAGAGCCACTTGCGATATTGTATAGGCAGATGGGGAGGGGCATTGAAAACACATATTCATCCTCTGGAAATACTGCAAAAAAGGTTCCTCAAGCTGATTATGTCCAAAGACTATAAATATCCATCTGAAGAACTATTTCATGAAGCACATGTTTTCGATATTCGTCAGCTTTTTTATTATAATATCAATATAAAATACCACCGAGAAAAACCTATTAATTCAAACCCACCTAATCATAATCACCAAACTCGAAAAAAACACCATCACAAAATCCCACAAATGCAAAAATCTATTGGCCAGCGGTCATACCAATATATGGCTCCGAAAATGTATAACTCCTTACCTCTCCATATACAAAAAATTGATAACTTGATACTATATAAGAAAGAGTTGAAGATCTTCATTCACAGCCAACCTAGGGAAAAAGTTGCCGACATGGTAATGTGATTTTAATTTTAAAACCCTATACTCTATATATGTATGTATCCATGTGTGTATTTATTTGATTCATTCTTCTCTTATTCCTTTATGTCCACATTTTAATCTCATTTTAAATTTATTTTTAACACCTTTACTCATAGTATACTATTGTAATCATCAGTCATATGTGTTTCATTAACTTTTAATCCTGTGCTCTTATTTAGTTATTTATGAAATTTTATTTATTGTATCGTGAGGAATACGAACTACATTGTTTTATTACATATACTAGATTTTAATTATATTTAGTGCATGTTGTTTTACAACATTGTGTTATTGTGAACTTTTTAACTAGTTATTTTTGTGCATTTATTTAATCATATATTTTCTTAAAACTCCCTATGTTTTGCGAAACAAGTGTTCTACACTTATCGTTTGATTACTTTATTCATTGTAACCATCTTAATTGTATTTTTCCAAAGATATGAGCCAACAATTATTTCTATTGAACACACCATTATTCGTTAACCTATACTCATCTGTGAACAGTATCCTCGAGACAAAACCATTATTCAAATCATGATGACGCAAAAGCCAATTACTAGAAGTTAGTCTTCGTTCTGGGTCATTTTCATATAGATGCTGATGCAAACTGTATTTATAGGAGCGATATTTATGTTTTTCAATACATTTCTGGCACTACCCCTGCTGATCCCACATTCAATTTCCAATTCTCGCACTGAGGCAGATGGAGAAAAATGAACATATGCTATAACATTAGTTTCCGCTCCTTCACTGACGATGAAGTGGATGTGGTTTTGATCACCTGGTCATTTCCTTAGCATCATTTCCAATTTCCTGAAATAGGTCCTCGATGGGTGCCGTCTTAACGGATAACGAACAGTGTATAGCATACTAGCATTGACAGCGTTCTTCTGACATTCTCCGTATATCAATATCATGTCGATTTGTTCGTTTCGAGAATAACGATCATTATTTTCCATTTCAAATGAACTTTTCACAAACGAAACGAGATGACAAGTAAAATTGGTATTTTACTTTTGACATAACATTAATCACCAACTGTTCTCCATGATTCCACGGCTACCTTCCATTTCATCAAACCTAAACGGATAACTCATTGGAATTTGTAGGCATCGTATAAAATATTGTACAAATTCAATAATTGATCGTTTTTAGTTTTGAACAAAAAGAAAGTGGTACATAATGTATATCGTTGAATTGGTAATTGAATTTTCTATCGAATGGCAAGATGGCCTTCGGTAGGTACCGTTTGACAAAAACAATTTTTTCGTTGAAAATGCGTTTAGAAAATGTTAATTCCTGCTGTGGGATTTGTTATTGAACTTATCGATGGAATGACTATCACTATGAGTAACTGATGTAAATTAGTTTAGATTTTAACCTGATCAAGACCTACTGGGCTAAAAAAATATATTGAGAAATAACTTTTTTTTCAATTGTAAAATGAAAATTTTGCAACACAGTCGTATGTAACTTGAGCCGTAGAATCCGAAAAACATCAAACATACAGGGTGTTCTATTGGAAAAATCGAAGTTGGTGGCTATTCTGGCAGAACCGTAGATCGGTCATTGTATTTTCATATGTCTGTCAATCTGAAATTGTGTCTCATATCTATGTACCAAATTCCAATCGAATTGGTTGATAAGTGAAGGAGATATAGGCATGGCCCCAGTCCCATTGTTACCCGGTATAACTGTGCAAAATCTTATGACCGGTAGCATGGGACCCAGAAAAGCATACACTTCTCCAATCCATATCTATTAACAAAGTTGAAGTAATGAATCACAGAAATACACTTAATTTTTTAATGAAAGTATTACATCTAAGCCCAAACTAATTTAGTTAGTGATATAGTTAGCGATTTTGTTAGGACCGCAAATATTCTACCTGCACCGGACACCCCCTCGGATCCTGATTATTTGTGGTATGTAGTACTGGAAACCATTTCCCAATTCCATCTTGTTTTGGGCTATCTCCATTACCTTTTTGATTTTTCCCTAATTTATTGATTGTAGTGCTGATAGAACTTATTGTTCAATACTATCCACCCACAGATATTATCCTATTTGAGTTTCTATTTGGAATATGTTTGTTGGGAGGTTCATAACTACTTTCGAAAGGTTGTTTGAGCAGGTCTAACAACATTAAAAT